>JAEMWC010000837.1:265000-317500 GCA_016490735.1 Pachyseris speciosa | reverse complement strand
TTTTATATTTATATATACATTAAGGGAGTTTTCGCATAGGGATGACCTCTAAACTTCCTTTTCTTGTTTTTCTCACTTTTAGTTTTTATGTAAATACCTGCATCTTGAATAGACGTAGTATGTATGTATGTATGTATGTATGTACAGTTATTGAGTGATAAACTGAATCCTATTGGTGTTTAGCCCCCTTTCCCCTGGGGCTCCTGTCTCTATCAAGCCCCACTCTTAAACATGCTTGAAATAATTAACCCCCGGAGGTCAGCCATTATAATTTAAAATACACCAATGAAAGGAGTTATTTACTGTACATTATCACTTAAGTTTAATAATTATATATTCCTTTTAGGTTTGTTTATAAATATTGTAGCCCGATGGCCAGGGAGCACCCATGACAGCCATGTATTCAGGTCCTCCACTATTTGCCATTTTTTTGAGGAAAATCATCATTCTTTAGATGATGGAATTCTTTTGGGGACAGTGGTTATGCATGTCAGCCATTCATGATGACACCCTACAGCAACCCCAGCACTCCTGCTGAAGCTGCCTACAACAATGCTCACTGCAAGACCAGGGTGAAAATTGAGCAAACCTTTGGTCAGTGGAAACGCCGATTTCATGTGCTGCATTCAGAAATTCGCATGGCACCGGAAAAAGTTTGCATAATTATTGGTGCATGTGCAGTTTTGCACAATGTTGCGATTTTGCTGAAAGAGCCAATGGAGGATGGAGAGGTTGAGGATGAAATGAATGATGTTAATGATGTATATTATGGTCCTGATCAAGGACGAGCTGTGCGAAATCATATTTGTCGCACCTATTTTAGCTAGACTGGTGCCATAATTTCACCATCATTTATTGTACACCTTAAGAAAAAAATGTGGTATGTACAATTTCTATTGTCTAAAATAAGAATGTTCTAAACTATTTGGTACATTTTCAGGTTAAAATTTAAATTCAAGCACAAAACCTGTATGAGGTTTTGTTGTTTTGGTATTTTAAGAGAGATCATCATTATCGTCCACTTGGATAAGAGGCATATGTTTGTTTGTATTTTAAGGAGTAAACCCTGTAAACTCAGAGGACAAAGTACACTGAACTAATATTCTTTTAGCCTAAAATGACAGTTTTGTAAGGATTAAATACAAAATATTTATTCAGCCTGCCTAACAGGAAACATCAACAAAGTAAAAATTGTAATTTGCATGAAATTCACATGATTGTATTTGTTAAACACAATAAGCTTATTAATAAGTCCCTTTTCATTTAGTTTTACTTCTTTTTACATTTGGAATCCTCTTTGCAGTCATGATTGCCTATCACTGTGAACTAATTGTCAAAGTTTTTCGATTACTGCTTTTTGACCTCTCACTTTCTTGCCAGCCTTCCAATAAATTTATTGAAAGGGACTGTACTACCAATAACCCAATAATTATCAGGAGGGAGGCTTTAAAATGAGTGAAATTGTGAGTGAATGAATATGGATTAAAGTTAACTTTAACCTTCCCCTGCCCAAAGGCTAAAATAACTTCTTACCACCACCCCCTCCTGTTTCTGATAACTAAATTTAGAAATTCATTTCCTTCACTCATACTGCATATTTCATTAAAAAAAGTTATGTATTCGCTGACTAAAAAAGGAGTGTGCTTTCTCACCATTATTATTATTTTTTTTTTTGAGCTTTGGCACCTGTCTTTCAGTTGTGCCTCAAAATTACTTAGGAACGTAATTTTATTAACCTTTAATCTCAGAAAATATTGATAACCACTTCTAAGACAAACTATGGACAGCAAAAAAATTGTAAGTGTTTCTGTCCATCTATATTTTTTTGCTTTATTAAAAGTATTGTGCAAACAAAATGATTTCCATTCTCATCCCTAGCTGATTAAAATGGTTAACTTTTTACAAGTATCATAACTTACAGCAATGCCATTAATGGCATTAAATTGCATTAACAAAGAGGTTTATTTAACTATCCTCATGTATGTTGATGTAATGAACAGACAACAACTCTCTCAGAATCACTTACCCAAAACGTGTTTTATTTGACATGCATTTTTCTTACTTTGGCATCTCATGTCTACTGTGGTGAATAAAATTGAATTGACCTCAATTTTTTACAGAAATACTGGAAATAAAAGAATAACTATAGGAATGAAATACCTGAAGCAAAAGTCTATGAACAAACGCACCAACATATTATCACCAAAGTTTAATAATTATTTACTTACGACAAAAATGGTCGATTGGCCACTATTGGGCTTAGGTTGATTGTTGTTAAAGCGTATTCTCCCTTTACCTTATTCTCTAGTAACGCAACCTCCAACTCAAGTTTCCTTTTTTCTAATTTCAAATTTTCCTGCTTTAAAAGCAACGCCTTATATTGTTCAGCAAGGACCTGGTCTTGAGTGACTTTGTGTTGTTTGTGATTGTTTCGTTTAAGGGCCCATTAAAGTATCTTTTGATGCCGTTGCTAGGGAAAAATCAATTTGCTATAACTCTGCACATGTATGCTTCAATTGGACCAAATTTGGGCAATACCCATGGGGGGCAAATATGGTTCAGTGCATGACGTCATCGGACCACGCCCAATGTCACGTGACCAGAAACAGAAAAATGCATTTTAACTAAATGGCTTAAACCTTTTACCCTCATTTTCTGTACAGTAACAATACAAAAGCCGTTTTGAAGAAATTTAAGCATGCGTTTTGGCGTATGATAAAAAATAAAAAAATGAGAATGGAAAATGTACTTCTTTGACCACTCTTTTGAGCATAATTTTTTTGTTTTTCATTTTGTCGCAAAACCCATGCTTGAATTCCAAGAAAATATGATGTTCTTTCGAATTGTTTTAAAACCCAGCAACTACAATTATCTCTCGGGGAGAAAAGTCAATTTTTTTCGCGGCACCGGAAGTGGCGAGCGAATTTTCAGCGGCCTGGTGCCTAAGCATTGTGGCCAGTCACATCTGTGCTTTGTTTTATCGAACAAAATTCGAATTCTCTTTCTTTTTCACAGTCACGCTGTTGTAGATAAGGCCCGGTTCATACGTCGCATTTCTGCCGTGTCGAATGCAATTCAAACAAAAGATAATGAGGCAAATCATCTCATTATCTATTGTCTCAATGGCATTCGACACGGCAGAAATGCGACGTATGAACCGGGCCTTACTTAAATTACTGTTAACTAGGTTCTCAAGCGAGGCTGATGTTGTAAGGAGAAGTTGTCCATCACAAGTTTCGAGTTTCACCATTATCAGTCAGGCTTTCTATCGAGTGGTTAAAGTGGTTAGCATTAATTTTTGATGTAAGAACGAAATTCCTTGTGATCTAGAGCTGCTTTCAAGGATGCTCACCGTCTTTTGCTCCATGCTGTCTTGGGAGAACTTCGTTTATTTGTGTTATATTTAAACAATGGAGTTTCTCAGGTTCGCAAGGACAGTTCACGGACACAGGTTCACAGGATCGCACAGTTTTATTGCAAGATCGGAGCGGTCAAAAAGGCCGCGGACACAGAGTTTCTTTTGAAGTTTGCAGGTAATGATAGCGCAGTACTAATTTCAGTTTGTGTCTCCGCATCTTTGAGATTTCGATTTCCAACCTGACACTGGAAATCTTTTACTGTCACCTTTTCGAGATTTCCCCATCGACATGCAACCATCGCTGCGGCTTTCTGTTTACGTCCGTACGTGGATGACATTTTCAAGCAGAACACTCAAGTTTCAAAAATAAAGGTACGACTCACCTGTTGTAAACGTAAAGCAGAAAATTCAGGGGCACCAAACGACAAGTTTCGGTAGATATCTTTTCGGTGGAGGGTAGTTCGCCTTGGGCTTTCGGTGTCGATTAAAGAGTGCACTCGACCTAAAAGATTCGCAATGGGGAAATAATGGCCCCTGAGGTATTCGGAAAGGTCATAATTGCTGTTTTTGGCAGTTAAAAACGTCAGCTAACATTTTCGGAAAGAAAATTATTCCCTAGAAAGTTCGTGGAAAGTTCATTTCAGCTTGAATTTTCTCAAAGGAAGATTTTGTTCCCTAACATTTTCGGGCAATTAAAACTTCAGCTAGGGAGTCCGAACAGATGAAATTTTTCTAGCTAACAAAAACATCACTTAAAACAGACTTTAAACACCGTAAGGTACTTAAAAATGCCTTTCCACAGCTTTTGGTTGATTTGGCTCGTTGGTTGCCTCCGAAAATCAATTCATAAACATGTAAACAAAAGGTTTTCGATCTTGTATTTGTTGCAACGAAGCAAAAAAAGGTTACCGGCGACTTGAACGAGCCAGCGACCGGCCGACGCCGAAGAAATCGCGCGAAAAAATTTGGGCTGACCGGAAGTGAAATTGCACTTGGTTAGCAACCGTGTACCTTAGCAACGAGATACTTCAATGGGCCCTTAAGGTCGCAAACCTCCTTCGAATTCTTGCGTGCAGGATCCGGAACGATAGGGTTTACAACTTCAGTGACCTCTTCACAAGACTCGAGCTCGTCCGTGTCAACTTTGTCAACTCCATTAACAGTCACTTCGACAGGAGTTTCCGCAGCTACGAAAGAAAGAAGGAAACAACTCATACATGCACAAGTGGAATCCTACCTGGGTTAACGTCCGAGTAAACATTGAAAGCCCCAAAATAGCATGGGGCTAAAAACTTGAGCTTGACTTAAATTTTTTCCGTCCAACTGCAGAGTTTGGTGTTTCAGACGGCCATATTTGTTTAAATGTTCACCCGCTGGCCGAGTCGTCGCTCAGACTGGCAGCTGCTTGGCTTTGGCTCGATCGGCGCCATTTTCAAAATTTTGTCTTGTTGTTACATAACATGTATCACGGTAGCTACGTAAGACTTCGCGGGTGTTTTTTTTTTTCTTTCTTGTCCTCTTGCGCGCTTCGACGTCTTAACAAGGTTAGCAGATCGTGCTTTTTGACAACTAAAAGCGAAAAATACGCCTTTATAGCTAGTTTGCTTTTTAATGCATTAGTTCCCATTAGTGAACCCACCTGTTTCAAAGCCTTGCAGACCAGTGAAGGATGGTGTCTCACTAAACATCTCAATGATTTTCAATGTGGCCTCCGAGGGGTTGGAAGGCGCCGGTCCTCCGCCGGTCTTCTTTTGTTCTTTCTTGAAGCCGCTGAATTCTTTCTTGGCCGTGCATTGTAAATTCTTCCACTTGTCCTTCACTTCTTGGGTGGTCCTAAGAGTCACCCCTACGGCATTTACGGCAGCAGCAATTTCTTCCCAAACTTTGTTTTTCTTCGCGTTTGTTACACTATTAGTAAATTTACTTTGTAGGATCTCAATGTTTTCTTCGTATTTTTCGGTCAAAACAGCAATTTCTGACGCTGAAAAGTTTGCCTTGCGTGCTTTTTTCGCCGGGGAAGCCATTTTGTATAACAATGTTACCAGCGATTTCGTGTAATTATAATTAATTATAAACGCTCAGCATAATTTATTTGATCTTTAATCGCGGATTAGTTAATCGGTGGATTAATCTCCTTTTGAACAACCGTTTTCTAACCCCCGATTAGCTAACCCACGATTAGGAAATTTAATCGACGATTAGGCTTAATCGTGGGTTAGTTTAATCGCAGTTTTGAACAACCGGGCCCTGGACATTGGCAGAAATTCCTTAAGATATAGAGGCCCACTAGTCTGGGAACTAACTCCAACTTCTCTCAAACAGTCCCCCTCCCTCAAGAATTTCAAGAACCTTTTAAAACAACGTCAACATAAGAACTTCATTAATAATTGTAGCTTTCTGAAAGAAGCATGTATGGTCTCTCATAAGAATCAAGACTTCGCATATTTTTAGCATAGTAATTTATCCATTTTGATAATGTTTATATTAGGATAGTTTTAGCTGTATTCCTTTGTTCCCCTTATTTTCTTTTTCCTCATAATTTTATAAGATCTTTTGTAATTTTCCTTCCACTATAGTTAGCAGGTCCACATCAGCCTCTGGCTGCCTTTAATCCAACCTGTTATATCAAATAAAGCATGTATGTATGTATGTATGTATGTATGTATGTATGTGTCATTGGTACAGCTGGCAAGAGTTGTATAACAGGCATGGCCGACAGAAACATGGCACTTTCGGGCACAGGATACCAAGACTTTGGATTTGTAAAATAGATCGCCGCCCAATGGGTCGTTCTCTTGAGACCTTCTTTGACTGCATTTCCAAAGTTTCTTGCATAATCCAACACTGTGCAAAGTGGATCTTTATGATGCACAACAGAGTGAATATTCTCCACATCCAGTGTCATGCAACTTAATAAATTAAGGGCATCGTATCCGTGTAATTCTAAGACTTGCTGAAGCTTTTCAAGGCCACATTTTAACATTTGAACGGACTCAATAGTCTTTGACGCCACATTACCCTGAGGACCGTTGAGGGTTCTCGGTAAATTGTCCACCTCATCTCTGATGGAGGTCTCGTTGCTACGCAAGACCCGAAGAGTACCACTAACGAGCTCGACTGCCTCTTGGATGCTAGAGAGGCTGTAAGGCTGGTGCTTTTCATGGACTGAAAAGGCTTTATAGATCTTTCCTACAGCATTCAAAAATGTTGCCGTTTGTTTAAGTGAGGTTAGGATCTTGAGGCAGTTTGTCTGTGCGTCACAAACGTAGACAACGTGATCGAACTCCACGCAAAGACCAGTGGGTTGGTAGAACTCGGTCCTGCTGGCCATTCCATCCTTGTTCCCCTCACTTCCACTCCCAGTAAAGACTTCGACTTCCGAGGAGTTTTCGCGCCATAGCAGAATTCGGTGGCTCTTGGGATCTGCATACTAGATGCCAGCTTTATACGATGCGATGCTTGGGCTCATTGAACCGTACGAGGTACCACGATGAATCACGCGCACCTTATTCAAAGCTGACAGAGATATCTCGTCAATACCCTGAAGATGGGAAGCATATAAGCACTGTCCGAGAATACATATCGACCCGACATGTTGCCAGTCTACTTCGTATTTAGTCAACACTGACGCCTCACCGCGAATCCTGTATCCGTCTCTCTCCAAAATAATGGCAAGAATGGAGCTTTCACACAGGCACCATAGACGAGACACGTATCAACTACATGAATGGCCTCAAACTGATAACAGGCTTGGTCCTTGTCATCCCAGAAGTTGACGTGTTCTGAATGGAATCCTTTCCTTTCATAATCCCGCTTTACCTTAGCAACATGATTCACAATGCGAGACTTCATTTCAGCAACAGTTCCCACAGGAGCAAGAGCAAGCTCGTTTACTTTCTCCAATATTTCATTGCGGTTTCGTAGTTTGGTGACATCGACGAAAACGCTTCCTTTGACAAGCTCATGGAATGCAATTGGCCCATGGTTACCAACTAGAAATAGGACATTGTTGTTGTAGTGAACTTCTTTAGCAGCTACGGCTTTCTTAAGTACTTCAACATTTTTAATTGGGTTGTGCAATTGAGCCATGTACAAATTTGAAGTACCCATTTCTTGATTTAGAGTGAGAAATAGCAGGCTGCCGTAGGGACCCATGGTGATACTGATGGGGTGAGGGTACATCCCCACTCTGTTTAATTCTGTAAAGTGATCCGTTTCTGGAATAATCGTATGGCTCACGAAATCTAGCTTCTTAAGATACTCGATCAGCTTTTCATCGGCTAACCTGATTACTGCTACTGGATCCTGGCGATCTTTGTTTCTCACATGATCATTTCGTGGTAAGAACTTTCGCATTGTCTTCCTCACTTCGAGAGATGCCTTGTTCCTTAAAGTTTTTAAAATTGCCAAATTTCCCCTCTCGTTTTGCAATTTCAAATACCAGTTGGCAAAACCAGCCTTGAGGCTTTTTCCAACGTGAACACTGTCAGGAATTGGAATAACCAGAGACAACGACGGGTCGCGTGTGCCGTTTTCCAATTCTTCTAGGATGTCTGACATGGCTTTCTTGTTGCCTTCTTCGCAATCAACACTCACAATAAGGACGGCTGCCTTAACGCACTTTTTACCATCTTCTATACATCGTTTACAAGCACGAAGACTCGGAAAGAATCTGGTCTGGCCATGTTGTTTGCACTCCTCGCATACTACCTTTTCTATGAAACACTCGTTGCAGGCACTATCGCAAATGTTTATTCCTTCAAGACTCATGGTGTTGGTCAATTGATGGCACCATATTCCGACATGCCTCACAGACTTGCAGAAGCTTGCAAGTTGTGTCAAAACGATTCTTCATTTCCTCGCCGGTTTTACCTTTTTTGGCAACATATTCAACGGCACAGGGAAGACTAAAACTGTTGTCTAAGGCGGTAACGGAAGAAACTAGTGCTTCGGTGATGATGTGCGCACTTAAAAAATCAGGGCTCGGTTGTGGGTTCTCCTGAACAAAAGTGACATCTACCTTTAAAGTCAGTCCAACGTTTAGTTTAGTTCGTGGATCGAACTGAATTGAACGTTTTAAAGCGGTACCGTCATTAGCTAAAGCGCATGGCACTACCTTCAGTATATCAGTGTCAATAAGGACAACTGTATTTGAAACGCCATGTGTTGAACATAGTTTTAAGAATGCGTCGCAGAGACTTTTGATCACCCCCGACTTGGTTGTGTACCTAGCTTGCCGTTTGCGGCATGTTTCTTCTGATGGGCCCCCGAGATTCATTCGACATGTATCTGAACTATGAAAAGAACCCCTTCCTTGTCCTGCAAACATTGGTCCCCGAATCATGTTTGTTGTCCGACGTCCACCGAGATAAGAAAGTGTGTTAAAAAATTCGACGACATCCTCGCTGTATTCGTGTCGCGGATCATAATAGAATTCTACTACGTCTTGAAGATATTTGTAAAATATTCTTTCCTTCGATATTTTTCCCCTTCGAATTAGTTCATTGAGCTTCACACAGACGGGATCCGCACTTTCTACACCAATTGCAATAAGCCGCCATTCCTTGTCTATAATTATGGAATCAGATGAAGAGTCGGACTCGACAGACGAGGTACTGGCGTCGCTATCTTCAGATGATAGCTGCATGCTATTGTCACTCATATCATTCACTGAATTGCTTTCTCCTTCTGAACTACAAATGGCAAAATGGGCAAAATTGGAGACTTAGGATCATGAAACTAACTTCTGGTGATTTTAATTTGTTTCACATGTGATATTACTAGTTTCCATCCTAAGTTTCATCAACGAAACGGAACAAATACGTTTATACTTTACTTTTGGTAAAGGCTGTTCTTATTTACTTCCGCATTTAACAATTTTTATGTCACCATAACTTACTACGCTCTCGTGTCCTCCGTATCCGAAACATCTACATCTGAATCAACAGTCAGTTGAGCACTTCCCTCGTTTGATGTTCCCTCCTCTGATAGCTTTCGCTTTCGGTTCAACATTCCGAGGAGAGTATGTTGCCTTTGCGGTGTTTTCTTCGCTTTTGATTGGCACGATTTAAAATGATCTAAGAGTGAAGTAGAGACTTCAAAATAACATCTCGTTGATCTGGAATCAAAATCATTGAACTGTAGTGCAATTTTTAGATAACTAGTTCATTCTCGCGCTGCTCTTCTCATCAAAATGTAAAAGACCACAGAAATCAGTTCGGTATACCGTATGTTATGCTGCCTGCTCTCATTCATCTTTCTAGTTCTATACAAACGACCCTGACGGGTATAAATAATTAAAAGTAAAGTGAACAAGTACAGTGTATTGCATAAAGTGTCACTTACGAGCTTGAAAGTACGATATTCTTCCCTTCAGACTGGAATCAAGGCGCAGCTGAACTTCACTCCGGCAGATCCCACATTTAATTTTCCATGCCCAGAGTACAGTTTTCTTATTGTGTTTTAAGTGAACCTTCTCTCCGTAAACCAACTCACTGCTGGCCAGTTTTTTTTAACTCTGAAAAGGAAGTCATGGTCATTAATATATGAACAACTAAAAAAAAATTTAGTTAATGAGGGATCTGCCTTAAAAGGGCCACTTGGATCAATGTTATACTTTAAATGAAGTGGTGCCATCCATGTTTTATGAGTCTGTGCGAGATGTTAATGGCGCTTCTGTCATATTGTGAGAGTTAAGAACCATAAAGAGTAATGATCAATTATGACACATCTTGAGTACCTTCGTCATTCTTTTCCCTCTCTGTGGAAGTCAACGTCCGCTCCTCGTGGACCGGGTTAGTAGCTTGCCCAGCCGCTTCTGCCGTTGATTGACCACCGTCTTTGGAAACGACTTCCACTACTATTCGCGGTGAATTAGTTGAAAAGGCCAGTTCCATGGGATATATGGTAACTGAGATTTGATAAAATACAATGTAATAGAAAGTTAAAACCATTCTAAGAGAGTACATAGGTGTAAAATAATCAAGAATGGTGACGTGAGAGAGAGATGGAAAAAAACTGCAATTATATATTTCACTTACGTTGTAGAGTGTCTGCATCGGTGCTTATTGTTGGCAGTTCTAGTAAAACTTGGGCGTCGGTGTTAATAGCAAAACAGTGCGGTCCTTTGTTTTGGTCAGACTTGTCGAGCCTTGCAAGTTTTACCTCTATATGGCTTCCAAGTCCAATGTTTTTGGCTACTTACCTTACACCTCCGAATTGGCTAATGGCAAATGATAAAGAGAGTGGCTCAGTGTGGTTTCTCGGTTAGCGTGTTCTTCTCTACTTAAAATGGTTTGCCTTACATTGTCTTCATTGTAGGTTTTGTAGGTTTATTTCTGTTATTAGTAAAGATACTGTACTCCATAATTTTATAGCCCGCAAAAAGGGCCGCCTCTCGTCGGTTTCTGCTACTGGGGACGTTTAACAAATCAGAATGCATAAGTTAGAACCTTTTGATATAGCGAATTCCGGAAGGGTTATAACAAGCGGCTGTATTTAGAAAAAAAACAACAATCAACCAAAGAAAAACCCTCAAAATTAAACAGAAACAAACAAGCATGGTCTACAGTATGGTGGCCCAGCATTATCATAGTAAAATATGTAAGTTTTGGGGGAGAAAAGAATAAAAAATGGAAAGAAACGAGAAATATAAGCAATCAATATAGAAAAAAAAAAGCGAGAAAAAATAATATTGCAATAAAATTTAATAATATAAAGTAAAAAAATATCTGTTGACAAATTAAAAAGTAAAAAGAAAATAAAGAAAAATATTTTAAGCACTAAAAAAATTTGGAAAAAATATAATCCAAAAAAAAAAAGGAAAAAAAAAAGAAAAGTCATTGTCAAAAAACAACATTGAAAATCAACATCGAAAATCAACATTGAAAATCAACATTAGAAATCGACAAAAAAAGGAAAAAAAAAAACGTTATTTCTACGTGGCCTGTTGTTATCATAGACCAGGATGCTCTGCACTGGCACGCATATTTGACCTTTTTTGGGCTCCTGTGGTCTGACCCCAAATGAGGACGTGTCCAGTTGTTTGTATGAAGTGTGAAGTTTGAACACTTCAGCTGACGCTTTCCTTCTTCTGGTGGATTTCGATCCATTAGGGGTGCTGTTGGAAAGTTGTAGGTCTTTGATCCACCATGCCGTCAAAAATGAACCAAGTTTGGAAGGCCCTTCAAGAAAAAATGTCAAACAAAAGAACACAGCAAGCAACACGACCTCATAAAGGTGCTAAAGAACGGCTCCAAGCGACATCATCGTGCAAAGGTTGACAGCAGAACCTAACAACAAGCAAACGTTTCGCCCGGTAGAACCGAGAGAATTCGTCGAGTTTTCCAGCGATGATCTTGAAGATTGCTTGCGCGGAACACTTTGGCTATCCAGTGGGCTCGTGCGATGTGCTGTGTCCAACAAAGGCCCATCAGGAGCTTCTAATCACCTCTCAAATGGATGAAATATATATTGGATATGCGTGCAAAGCATCCTGCTCTATGATATCGACAGGCCACGTTGTGGCCTAGCATTATCATAGTAAAATATGTAAGTTTTCGAAATCCGCCAGAAGAAGGGAAGCGTCAGCTGAAGTGTTCAATCTTCACACTTCATACAAAAAACAGGGCATGCATGTCCTCTTTGGGGTCAGACCACAGAAGCCTAAGGAAGGCGGGAAATATACGTGCAAAGCATCCTGGTCTATGATAACGACAGGCCACGTGGAAATAACGTTGGTTTTTTTCCTATGTCGATTTCAATGTTGATTTTCAATGTTGATTTTTAATGTTAATTTTCGATGTTGATTTTCAATGTTGTTTTTTGACAATGATTTTTCTTCTTTTTTTTTTTCGATTATATTTTTGTCAAAATATTTTTAGTGTTTAAATTATTTTTCTTTCTTTTTTTTTTACTTTTTAATTTGTCAACAAATATTTTTTTACTTTATATTATTAATTTTTATTACAATATTATTTTTCTCGCGTTTTTTTTTTCGATTCTGATTGCTTATATTTTTCGTTTCTTTCCATTTTTTATTCTTTTCTCCCCAAAAAACTTACATATTTTACTATGATAATGCTGGGCCACCATACCGTGTTGTATGACCCAGTTATGCATTTTTACTGTTTGCGTAAACAGTTATTGATTATCTATGAAAATCAATAATAATCAAGAGCAATTAAGACTCCGGTGAGCGAGTCTCAACTTTTACTGATTGGTTGAACCAATCAATGTCCATCAATGAATTATTATTATCATTGATTGTATTGATTGGCAATCAGTCATTGATTTTCATTGATTGATACTACCGGGTGAACATTATTCGGGGCATTATAACAGCATCGTTAGAAACAATTAACGTTTCTTTCAATTTAACAGTCGCGCAAACATTTAACGGTTTTCATACTGACGAAGGGCTATGTCACGAAATCAATCAATCAATCAATTGATTCAATCACTTACTTTAAAAATCAATTAATAAATTAATCAATTTAAGGTAGCAAGAGAGCAAATATCTCGAAGAAAATAAAATAAAACTATAAATACAGTAAAAACCCGTGTATAGGAACCTGGATTCTTTAATTTAGCCTAAACAGGTTCTTATATAAATGGTACATAATATGGTGGCCCAGCATTATCATAGTAAAATATGTAAGTTTTTTGGGGAGAAAAGAATAAAAAATGGAAAGAAACGAAAAATATAAGCAATCAGAATCAGCAATCAGAACCTTTAGCACCTTTGCGAGGTCGTGTTGCTTGCTGTGTTCTTTTGTTTGACATTTTTTCTTGAAGGGCCTTCCAAACTTGGTTCATTTTTGGCGGCATGGTGGATCAAAGACCTACAACTTTCCAACAGCACCCCTAATGGATCGAAATCCACCAGAAGAAGGAAAGCGTCAGCTGAAGTGTTCAAACTTCACACTTCATACAAACAACTGGACACGTCCTCATTTGGGGTCAGACCACAGGAGCCCAAAAAAGGTCAAATATGCGTGCCAGTGCAGAGCATCCTGGTCTATGATAACAACAGGCCACGTAGAAATAACGTTGTTTTTTTTTTCCTTTTTTTGTCGATTTCTAATGTTGATTTTCAATGTTGATTTTTAATGTTGATTTTCGATGTTGATTTTCAATGTTGTTTTTTGACAATGATTTTTCTTTTTTTTTCCTTTTTTTTTTTTTGGATTATATTTTTTCCAAATTTTTTTAGTGCTTAAAATATTTTTCTTTATTTTCTTTTTACTTTTTAATTTGTCAACAGATATTTTTTTACTTTATATTATTAAATTTTATTGCAATATTATTTTTTCTCGCTTTTTTTTTCTATATTGATTGCTTATATATTTCTCGTTTCTTTCCATTTTTTATTCTTTTCTCCCCCAAAACTTACATATTTTACTATGATAATGCTGGGCCACCATACTTAAAGCAAATTTAGGCTACCAAGTTTCTTAAAATAGGTTCTCATATTTTCATATGAATTTCATTTAAATATATTATAAATATCATCTCATAATACAATATAAATCATTTTTTCGATTTTGCTTGGAAATGAAACAAAAATCAGTGAATAAAAATACCGGACAATGTTTTTGAATCAAATTGCTTGCAAGTCACATGCAAACATTTGTTTCATTTCCAAGGAAAATTGAAAAACGACCTAAAATTACAGAGGCAGTTTATGCTGTCAGCTCTTCAATTAAAAAACACACAAAAAACAAGGTTTTTAGGGGGGGTTTCAGGTCACAACCATATTAGGCAAGTCACGTGATCAAAACCAGATTACAAGGGTAAAGTGTAAACGGGGTACACTTTTTGACGTCGAAAACACTGTCCATGGTTAATGAGCGCCAAGATTCTAACAGTACGGATCGATTTCTAGAATACGTATGTATCAATTCAGTGCTTAATCTGTTGCCAATTAGAGTTTTACTTGACCAATCCAGTTACGCTGAAAGCTGTACGGTCATAAGTCATTCGAGAGTTGCAGCAAAAAATACAAAGATCTTCATTCTTGTAAAGGTGACTTGTGCGACAATTTCAGATTAGCCAACAGTCCTAGCGCTACAAGTATTATCAAAATGGATGTCATTAAAATGACAAAATATGCCGGGAATTGACTTGTGTGAGTCCACATATTTACCACCAGAAGATCCTTTTCACCGCACTTTCCTTGCGTTTCCCAGAAGTCTGTAAGACTGCTGAATCCTTTTGGAGTTCCCGAACTCAATACTTCACAGAATGAGCAGAAATGCGGCATCCAGAGACTGCGATATCTTTGCCTCCACATGAAATATTCATTGTAGGCAGTGTTGTTCTGATCGAGGTAGTGAAGATAATCTGCGAGATCTTTCACCGTCTTGAAGTCCAATACGTTGATAAAAGAACCAGGAATGGCAAGTTTGGTGTAGTTTGCGCCTCCCAATACTATTGGTATGACATTCTCTTCCCCTGTGTGAAATATAAGTCAAAATCGAACGTCCATACTTTCAAAAAAGCCAAGAGTTATTTGTTATCATTACCTCAACAAACAAAAAAATTTTGTTGGCTGCAAATTTGTATGATCTCCAATCTTGCTGATTCTTGTTACCCGAGTTTGATCGCTGAATAAAAGCCCTGAGAATGCATTTGTACACCATTAGCCTCTACCTAGAGTAAACTATTCACAAATACCGGCGTGAAGGTGCCACAAATTTGAAAATTAAACAACAGACAGAGCTGTAAACAGGCCATCTTCTCGCTGGAATTTGTGAAGATTTTACTTTAGGTCGAGGCTAACGGTGTACAAATGTGTTCTCAGTGCTTTTATTCAGCGGTCATGGCGAACTCGAAACTGGACTATATAGCTCTCTAGCTTAGCGGAAATGCTTGCTGTCAACATCCCCCCTCCCCCATCACAAAACCACAGAAACATAAACTGCCCCGGTCATACCCTCCCAACCCTAAATGTGAATTGTAGGTTGAGAGAATCTATTTTGACCTCAAAGCCCTGATATTATCATGCACGCATATTCTCATCACTGTTTCCCTCATATTTCTCTATGGCACTGGTTGGATGAATTATACTGTAAACATTACTGTAAACATCAAGACATCATTTTCATCTTTCGTGAACATTTTCTTTGTTCACTTGACCTGACCTGGTCATCTACTGATAAAGTGAAGAGAAATTAGGTACTAATCATTGTTGGGGCTCCTTTTTGGGTTGCATGAAACGTACGGTTACTTAACATGAGAGGACGGTAACGCGTCTGTCGGCTGATAAGCCATAAGCTGTGGTTTAGGGATGTTGTTAAGACGTTTTGAATAACGTCTTCAAGGTTTTGGCCCCTCATACCTATGGAGATATATTTCAAAGTCTATGAATATACTGCTGGTTAATGTTCCTTCTCCCAATTCATTGGAGTAGTACAACTGACAAATAGGATGCCAGAAAGTTACTGTTGCCTCGCACGCTGTGCTCAGCTAAATGAACACCTGTTATGCAGGCAACTGTTAAGTCTATTGATAAAAATAATGAAGAGTAATTTACTGGTACTTCTTAAAGTGCAGCTAACCTTAAAATATGAAAACCTAAAGCTTGTGGGATGTGGCTGAAGTGACAAGGATACTTCACAAATTAATGTGATCAAGTAAGCTGAAGCCACTCCAAGGGCACTAAGGCCACAAGGTAGCGGGCATTACCCCTTAAATCTACCAAAGCAAAGATTGAGCCCAAGCATTAGCAGCCATGGACAGCTGTTTCGGCCTTGTTAGGCCTCATCAGCATGGCATAGCTAATGCTCACGCTCAAGTGCCCACATATCAATATCCACATCCCACAAGCTTTACGTTTTCATTGCTTGTTTTATTGATATGTGGGTACTTGAGTCTGCAGGACTATGAGAGGAGGAGGAGGAAATAAGAGAAAGTTAAAAACTGGAAGGAGAAAGCCCTACATGGAGAGTTTGCCCAACAAATATCAGATGAAGCCGATGAGGAGTCTTGGAGATGGCTTAGGAATGGATTCTTAATAAAGGAGACGGAAGGTTTGATTCTGGTTGCTCAGAAACAAGCTTTAAGAACAAACTTGATCAAGTACAGCATAGATAAGACCTCAGAGACACCACTACATTTGTAGATTGTGTGGAGAAGCTACTGAAACAGTACAACACATTGTCAGTGGATGTAAGAAGCTTGCCCAGAGAGAGTATAGGAAGCGCCACGACAAGGTGGCCCTGCGGGTACACTGCCAGAAGATGTGCAGGAAGTATGGGATAGAGTGTACTGACAAGTGGTATGACCAGCAACCCTTGCCAATCACAGAAAATGGAGAAGTGAGGATTACCTGGGACATGACTATCTATCTACACAGACAAAGTGCTGAAGCATAATCGGCCAGATATTACTCTAGTGCATAAAGACACACAGAAATGGACACTTCTTGACATAGCTGTGCCAGCAGACCAGAACATCACCAGGACTGAGGAGGAGAAGGTTGAAAAGTACCAGGAACTACAGAGGGATTCATGGAGCCTCGAAAGTCGCAATAATACCGATCGTGATTGGTGCTCTTGGAATCATATCAAAAAGTGCAAAGACCTGGTTTGGCAAGCTAGATGTACCTCACGTCTTTGGAAGTGTACAATTATGACGGCCATTCTTGGAACTGTTCACCTGTAGTGGAAAGTGTTGTGTTTCTAAGCTACAAGGAGTTGCTGAGACACAATCGACATTACCCAGTAGAACTGATTTGGCAAGCTAGATGTACCTGACGTCTTTGGAAGTGTACAATTATAATAATAATAATAATAATAATAATAATAATAATAATAATAATAATAATCTTTATTTATATAGCGTTATTTCTACTAAGAAACCAATAACGCTTTATAATGATAATAGGTATAAAATATATGATAATAATACATAAAAATAATAGATAATAGTAATACCTAAAATATACAAAAGACTATAATATGAATAACTAATCAAGATAAATATTTACAAGAAAAATAATTCAACAAGAATAAAAGAGTTAAAATGCTTCTTAAAAAGAACGTTTAAAAAGAAATGTTTTGATCTGCTTCTATAATATTGCCGATTATCAGCCATTCTTGGAACTGTTCAGCTGTTGTGGAAAGTGTTGTCTCTAAGCTACAAGGAGTTGCTGAGACACAATCGACATTACCCAGTAGAACACCCAACAACTGGAGAAAATCGAATAACATAATAAATAATAATAATATAATATAAATATAATAAATAAATAATAATAATAATAATAATAATAAGATTGAAGCCAACAATAAATGTACCTTGGCAGTACCTATTGTTACCTACAGTTTCATCATTATAAACTGGAAAATGAATGAGATCAAGAGGCTGGACACAAAAGCACGGAAACTACTTACATTCCATAGAATTCACCACCCAATTGGGGAAGAGGCCTCAACAAATTAGAAAATGCATACAAAGTAACTACGATGGGACTGGAAACATAATTGAGAAACACTGCTCTGCTCCAATTAGTGCTTCAACATGAGATCAAGAAGAAGCTGTACTCCATCCAAAAAGAGGCAGAGAGATTTAGAAGAGAATTTGAGGTACCTAACCTCAACAGGGCAGCAAATGAACCAGTTACTAAATTTGTGAAGAGAGTAAACCAGAAGGCTGTAGCTATCTACCTGAAGCAGTGTGAAGACAAAGAACTTTATGGAAGATACCCAAAGAAAAAGAGAAGCAGATGTTGACGATTGCAAAACCAACCAATTGCTCAGGGGTATGGGACTGAAAGCTGAGACAGAGGGACTGATAATTGCAGCCCAGGGACAAAGCCTCCAATTCTTGGTCCTTTATTTTTTATCCTGTATGTTAATGATTTGAACAACGCTTCCAGCCTTGATGAAATTTTATTTGCTGATGATACAAACCTATTTATCTTTCACAATGATCCTATTTATTAATACTTTAAATAGAGAATTAAAGTGCACCTAACCCCAAAAATGTTTTTCACTAAAATAAATCTTTGCACCTGTTTGAAACGCATTGCGCCTTTTTAAGAAAATCTTGACTAGTTATTTTGACTTTTCTAGGGTGTTAAAGTTGCAAAATCTGGCCATCGTCTGCCCCACGACCGAGTCAGAAGGGGCTTGGGTCTATTCTCGATTTGACGTCACAAACTGCTTTGCATGCATATTTACAAAGACTTAATGCCATGTAAATCAGTTTGTGACGTCAAATCGAGAATAGACCCAAACCCCTTCTGACTTGGTCGTGGGGCAGACGATGGCCAGATTTTACAACTTTAACACCCTAGAAAAGTCAAAATAACTAGTGAGATTTGCTTAAAAAGGCGCAATGCATTTCAAACAGGTGCAAAGATTTATTTTAGCGAAAAAAAAATTTTTGGGTTAGGTGCACTTTAAACAAATTGTCAACCTGGTTTGCTGCAAACTGGCTTTCCTTGAATTTATCCAGGACTAATTTTATGCAATTGTTTGAATTTCAAGTTTTTATAAATGAGCAATCTATCCTTTGTGTTTCTGAAACCATGTTCTTGGGTGTCTTTCTAGATGATAATCTGACCTGGAAACCTCACATATCTTTATTAGCTAGAAAATTATCTAAATCCATTGGAATCATTAATAAATCTCGGCTTTTTCTCTCAACTCAATCTCTCCGTACTTTGCACAATTCAATGATACTTCCGTATTTATACTATTGCAATCTAGCTTGGGGTGGCACCTATAAAGTGAACCTTCAAAGAATTGTAATCTTACAGACATGTGTGCTAAGAATAGTAAACAACTCTACCTACGATGCCAACACTAGTCCCATCTTTAAGGAGCTTAAACTTTTAAAATTTCACGATATCCATTCATTTCAATTAGTCTTTTTTTATGTTTTCACTCAAGAACTCTACACTCCCTTCCAAATTCAATAACCTTTTCCAAATAAACAGTCAAATACATAATTATAATACTAGGAATGCCCATTCTTTTTGTTTGCCACTATGCAGAACGAACACCAGACAGGTCTCAATTTATTTCCAAGGTCCAAAGTTTTATAATTTGCTGAATTCTACTATAACTGGTTCGCCTTCTTCTGCTTCTTTTAAAAGAAAGCTTAAAGAATTCCTTCTTAGTACATATTAGCTTTAGTATGGCTCTAATTAGATTATAATATTAATTAAATTAACATGTGTGTGTGTGTTTGTGTGTCCATGCGTGTGTGTGTGTGTGAGCCCACGGTCAAAGTTGGCCATCATAAGCCCATATTGTAATTATTATATCAAGACTAGTTTATCCTAAGGTGAGGAGACCCGACTCATTATAAGCCTCGTAGATAGATAGATAGTTTATTTATATAAAACGTCGCAGCCAATAGGCTGAATTATGTCCTATAATATTTACAATAATAAAATTATGATAAACTATAATAATAATAACAATAAAAATTACAATTGAAAACTTATCACTAGTTAAAATTCACAAAATTGTTCAAAAGTCCTAGGCTTTAAAACTATTTACAAGATGGCATTGTGCATTAAAAAAGGTGTTCTTAGCCCTCTTTGTGTTAAATTTGATGTTAAAAGTTCTTGGGTTTCTTAGTGAGTACGTAGTGCTGAACTGAGGTGGTAATAGATAATGCAGGCGATGGTTTTTGTCTTTCTTTCAGGTCCCCTCGCCATTACTTTTTTCTTTAATTTATCCCACATTATTTACATCTTGTAAAATGTTGTATATATAGCAAACAAAGAATGAATGAATGAATGAAATGAAAGCCTCCCTACCAAGTCTCGTTATGCAAGAATTGTGAAGGATGACACAAGTCCACTGTGCAGAATATGCAACGAGCATGAGGAAACAATAAGAGAGGCACAATAAGACAGCCGCATATATCCATTGGAAGGCATGCCAGCATTACAATATCAAAGTCCCAGAGAGGTGTTATGAACACAAGCCTGAGATGGTTACCGAAAACAAAGAAGTTACAATTCTCTGGGATTAATGCAAATCCATACACAAAAAAGTCAGATAGGGAGCTGCCAGCGAACAAACCTGATAATAATTATTATAGTGATCAAGGACAAGACACAGGAATGTGGGGAATGGTGACAGAGACTGTACCAATTATCATTGGTGCACTGGGACTTATTAGAAAGGGAATGGATCAGATCCCTGGAGCCATTCACACCAATAAGCTCTTAGGAACGGTGCACATGGTTAGAAGGTTTCTGTCCATTCAGTGAAAAACTCCTCTAGTACATAATTTTTTGTACCTCAGGATCTAGGAATGTAATGGTAATGGTAATGGTAATAATACAAAAGCTACATGTAGAAGTTCAGATTACTGTAAGTTTCTTGCTATTATTTTGATGTTGACAGCAACAAGTTGAACAGAAAAGAGGAATGGCCATTAACTGCTCAGAGATACCATTTTTGGTCACAAAAGTACATATAGGTATATAATTTTGTAGTACATTTCACTACTTATTTCATGGTATTTCTGAGCATTACGAGGTTGAGCATGATAGTGAGAATTACCATGGCCTTTGGCTTCAACAGATAACACAAACTGAGGTCTTGATAATTCTCGCTATCATGCATCTGAGAACCAAATTCAATAACTGTCTTATTAGAGCGGTTTTCAGTTGAGTGTCAAAGGTAATTCTGGTTTTGCTTTGGTTTTGCATTGCTTCGCTCTGTGATTGGACAGGAAAACTTGCACCACTTTCTCAACCAATAAGAAGCAAAACCAAAACCAATCGCGACTTGCATGCGCGTATTTTCCTGCACTTTACGCCGGCTACATGTAATTACTTCGTATTCTGATTGGCTCATTGCATTGCTTACTAAAATCTTCTGTTGTGATTGGCTAGAGTTATTGCTTTGGTTTTGGTTTTACGACACTCAATTGAAAACCGCTCTATGCATACATCTGTAAACTTGAGTGTTTGTAATGGTAAGAGTGGAGTCCAATTCTGTCTTAAGTCTAAGAAGCGATTAACAGATGATGATGATGATGGTAAAGACGTTGTTATATATGATAATAATTTATTTAAAAATATGAAAACCTTAACACCTCTACATGTATGTACCAATCACAATACCTTGTCAGAAGATTCCCCTTCCACCCCTGGGATGGTTTGGAATTTGATTTTGAAATGGATAACGTGGAAGTGTCATACTGTCATTGATGCCTATTAACTATTAATAAAATGTCAGTGGTATTCATTATATAATGTGTACGTCTGTTCAGTGTGAATTCCATATCACTGTGGGTTTCCTTTGCGATAATTTATATTATAATGTTTTTTGGCTTAACCTAATAGCTGGGTTAAGTGGGCATCAAAACAGCAAAAGGAAATGTTTTGCAGTTTGATACCAACATTCACCGCCTTACATGGTTTCAATAAACATGAAATTTGGGGACCATTCAAAAAAATAAAATACTCACCCTGGATGGGTTTGCCTTCAGTTTTTCTTCATGTTTCTTTGTGTATCTTTGTAATTTGAGGTTTGGTGTCATTTTGTAAGCAGAAGTGCAATGTTATTTTGGGTTTTATTGAAGCATATTGCTTTTTTATGTACCGGTATTTGCCATCAATTCATGTACATCACACACTTAATTGTTGCTGGCAAGGCATTACTTCATCAATAAACAAGGTTGGTATGGGTCTGTCACCTCTACTTAGACTGACACGAGTGTAGGCTACAAGTAGCCTATTGTTCAACATAAAAATCAAGGTCTTAAATGAGGATATGCAGCTCTTAGTGGTGGAATTAAGTGTTATCAGTGAAAACATTCTGTAAGGCTGGGATTATTTTTGGAAAAAAATCAGATGGTAATGTAACATTAGGAATGAAGGATTCTTGCTGTGTAGTTAGGGTGACCCAAAAACACTGACCCCCGGTCCATGGACCCCACTATGGTTCATTCCCCCGCAGGTTCATTATCTTGTCCAGGCTTAACAAAATAGTGCTCCTTCGGCAAAGAAAGATACAATGTATGCGCGATGCTGATCTCCATTTCACTGTTATGAGTTTGGTTGCCAGATCTTTAAACAGGGCATTTTTGTTATGAATGATAGAGAAGGGAAAGTACTGCTAACAGAATAATTCACATACATTGTATGAAAAGCAGCAATTTTTGTATCACAACAAGGCAATGCAGCAGCAATATTTGCACAGTGCAATAGTTGAAATTTCGCCCACGTGAGTTGCCTATCCAGACAAACAGTTAGTAAATCAAATCTCTAGTTGCCATTTTTTGTTACCATTGTTTTTTTTGGGTGGGTCAGTGGTTGGGGGGGGGGGAGAGGAGGTCAGTAGGGGTACTCAGTGGACCGGTCTGTAAAGTAGTCCATGTAGTGTAAAGTAAAGTAAAGTAAAGTAGTCCCAGTCAGTAGTGGGGTCTATGGATCTGGGGGTCAGAGTTTTTGCGGGTCACCCATGTAGTTACTTACCCAAATGTCTCCAGTACTTTTCCGAAATGTAGTCCTCACATAGCGCATTTTCAAAAGAAAGGTAGAACTTGTACTTCTTGATAATGTCTGTGCACATATTACTTCCACGTTGGCACGACCTCCTTCTAACAAATTCCCCTGAGCATCCTCCATATACATCAACTGCGATGTATTTTTGTAATTCGTGAACGACAGATTTCCTTAAGTAAGGTCCACAATTGCTGACCGCCCAAGCAACGAGTTTGCTTTTCTCAGCAGAAAAATCTTGCTGAGAAAGGTTCACGAAAGGAATTTCTTCATAAGTGCCATAAGGCGCCCAGAAATCAGAGTCAACTCTGTAGGTAAAAGTCAAATCGAACATATCGCCGAAACGCTTTACATCGGGGGATGGATTTGGAGTTTCCATGCTATAGAAGATCCACAATTGCGCTGAAGGCTTCTGTCTCCGAACCGTTTTCAGATGATGCAGGCTTGGCAAGTTACTCGGGACATGAACCATAACAAAGTCACTTTCATAAAATCTGCGTTTATCGGTAGTAATCTCAAAGTTATCTTTCACGCAGGGCTTTGCTCGTGTCCTCGGTACTGAACAATCTTCATCTACCGTCATCCACTCCTTGTTACCGAAGAACTCATTATACAGCAATAGAAGTGTCTTATTCTGTTGATTTTTAGTCCTTGTGGTGTTCGAAGAACCAATTAGCCTCAGTGCTTGCTCACGTATTCGACTTAAATGCAAGTTCATCACAAAATTCAAAACACATGTTCCTAATGCAAGTAATAAACAGAAAATCACAAACTTCCTCACATTTGCCGCAACCATGTCGTCTCACAACAATTTTACCTAAAACATGGAATCCGGAATCCAAAATCTGGAATCCGGAATCCGGAATCCGGAATCTAGAATCCGGAATCCGGAATCCGGAATCCGGAAGACGAAATACGAAATAGGAAATAGGAAATACGAAATATGAAATCCGGAATACAGAATGTAAAGAATTTGGATAGAAAATTTTGACAAAAGTTGAAGTAATATGGTCAACAAATTATGTGATGACTTAGCCTGAGCTTGCAGCAATCAAGCCCATGAAATTTATTCTAGTAGGGCAGCATTTTAATACTTTGCTTTTGCTTTTGATAAGGCGCCGGTTTCCTTTAAAGGTGGGCCCACACGAGGGGACATGTTGCAGGAACATGTTGCTGCAACATGAAGCAGGGAAAAAATTGCGTTAAGTACACACTGAGGGACATGTTGCAGGGATATGTAGCAGGGACCAAATCGCAGAGTTTGCACACTCGTGAAAAAGTCCCCGGGATATGTTTCAGGGACGTGTTGCAGGGATATATCCCTTCGTGTGCGTTGACACCTTTTTCACTCGTGCAACATGAATTTCGTGCAAAATTTGTCCCCGCAACATGTCCCATGAAGTTCAACAAGTTGAACTCCGTGCGACATGTTGCAGGGACACATTTTGCACAAAATTCATGTTGCGCGAGGGAAAAAGGTGTCAACTCACACGAAGGGATATATCCCTGCAACACGTCCCTGAAACATATCCCGGCGACTTTTTCACAAGTGTGCAAACTCTGCGGTGAGGGTAAAAGGAGGAATGAGTTTGCGGAATGGCATGTGGCATGACTTGCGGAATAGCATAATTATGCGGAATGTAATGTATGCAAAATGGCTCGAAAAAATTAATTCAGCTGAAGGAGTTAATTATTCAACAGCCAAAGGCAAGCTGTGTGGCTGCCGATCTCTGTCACAACTACTCTCCACCGGCTTGCTTTCGTATAAACATTACACTTATGAACTCTTGAGATGATTACATTTGCCTTGAGTTTTGCTTTCATAGGATTAGCCTGTTCGCGAATGATATTTGCAGCATATTTGTGAAGCTATGCACGAAAGAATCGTTCGGCTGCGAGACAAGCGAACTTTTGCCATCTTGTCAATTTCACAGTGTAGGTCAAACTCTTTTGGCAGATTTCAAATGGATTAAATAAAATTTTATTTTCCGGGGTCGATTGTAAGCGATTTAGGAATGGAGTCTCGCAGAGGCCTATTACGGTTTTCAGAGTTTTACAAGCGTCTCAAATCGGTCGAGCTGCTTTTGTTGTTATTTTAAACTCTTCCACTTTGTCGTACTGCCCGGAGGGCTAGACGCTGCAGCTTAACAGTGTAACCAACGAGGCGAAGAAGAAGAAGAAGAAGAAGAAGAAGGTTTAAACTGAAACATACAAACAAGGATAACTTACAAAACGTACAAAACTATAAGGTAAACAAACCAATAAACCGATCGAAAATACAGAACACTTACATTGTTGTGGCGCGTTTAGAGGAAACTTCTAGTAGAAATTGCTTGCAGACTGCAGTAACTGAAAGGTCGGCTAACTACGCGAAGTGCGTCTCGTTGAAAGTTCAACGTATAGTGAACAGAAAAATGTCATTATTGCTAAGTGTCACTTGCAAAATGCAAATTATAGACCTAAAATTCCCGCGCAAACAGGCCCAGGGAAAATACTAATTGAGGCCACTATGACAATCAGGTGTCAGATCCAACATTCCGGCCCCTAAGTGTGAGATACTAATCGAATCACTTACAAAGAATAACTGTTAGGATCTAAACGCATATACACCTGATGGACACGCTAAGTACAATCTCGAAAACTAAGTTGAGCAAACATGCGCGGAGAGGAAGACAGAAAACAAATCTTAATTGCACGAGGCGAATAACGCGTCCTAGAACGATTGTCTGGCTAGAAGAGTATTATACGATAGCCTCTAGACCTTAGTGTCTCTAGTTCTGTTTGTGTCCTCTTGCTCCACTAGCAGGCATAGCTTGTCTATAGGTCTCTCGTACACAGCTGATTTGGTCCGGACTTTTGCTCGCCGAACGAAACCTCTCTTGTCGGGGAAGACTTCCAATATCCTTCCCAATGGCCACGAATTGCGATGCGAGGTCTCACTCGCAACCAACACAACGTCGCCAACCGCCAAATTCCTCGAGGGTAATATACTTCGGAATTTTGCGCGGTGCTCTGTCACCCTTACTCGCTCGTAGGAGGGTGTCTTTGTAGCGCATCAGCCACGCGATAATCTTCTGTTGGTGAAACCAAGAGGAGCATTTCTGAGAATATTCCAAGAGTGGATCACATCCTTTGCGCAGAGATATCGCGCACGCCTTGACCTCCCGTTTTACTTCAGGATCTTCAACTGAGATGTCTCCCACTGCTTCTAACTGCGTGGGCCATAAACTCTCGTGCTGCCAAATAAATTCCGGCCCCGTTAACCAACACGCTTTGCGAAGGAAGTTGTCTGCTGTCAAACCTCGAGAGGCGTGATCCGCAGGATTCTTGTCGCCACCAACATGGTTCCACTGACTTGGCTCGGAGCAATCACGAATGACAGCAACTCGATTGGCAACAAAGGTATGGTATCGATTCGTCTCATTCTTGACATAACACAAGACCGCAGTGCTATCCGTCCAGAAGACTGATTTTGCGCTAATCGGCAATTCAAGTTCCCTCCTTAAGAGTCTGTCTTGCTTCACAGAGATTGCTGCAGCGGATAACTCTAAACGCGGGATCGTGACTGTTTTCAGCGGCGCTACTCGTGACTTGGCGCAGAGAAACGAACAATGGACTTCACCTTGATTATTGACGAGACGGAGATATGACACTGTCCCCAAACCAATTTCCGAGGCGTCGGAAAAGTGGTGCAATTGACTGGACGAAATGACTTCAAAGCCGCTTGGTTTGATACAGCGCTTGATTGAAAACTGCGACAATTTAGGAAGATCTGCTAACCATCGCCCCCAACGAATGCTGTCCTTCGGGGAAATAGGTTCGTCCCAGCCCAACTTGAGACTACACAGGTCCTGAAGAAGCCTCTTGGCAGTCAGTACAAACGGGGCGGCTAGTCCGAGAGGATCGTAAACTGAGCTTACGACTGAGAGAATGCCCCGACGCGTGGGAGGTCTGAGCTTGATGTTAACGTTGAAGCTGAATGTGTCCGACTCCACGCAACACTTAACTCCAAGGGCTCTTTCTACGGGCAGGCCGTCCTTACTGAGGTCAAGGGTCTTCACTTCCTTAGCACGTTCATCTTCAGGAATTGTTTCCAAGACTCTGCGACTGTTGCTGACCCACTTGGTAAGCCTAAAACCACCTCTTAAAAGCAGGGCTCGCAGATCGCTTACGAGTCGTGAAGCCTCTCCTTCTGTAGGCACGGATTTGAGACAGTCGTCCACGTAGAAATTGTTTCTCACGGTGCTAATAACTTCCTTTGAGAAATTCTCAGTGTTATCCTCAGCTGTCCTACGGAGAGCAAAATTAGAACACGCTGGTGAAGAGGATGCACCGAAAAAATGTACTACCATCTGGTATTCTTCTAGGTCACTGTCCAGCCTTCCATCGGGCCACCAGTGAAAACGGAGAAAGGTGCTGTCTGCATCAATCACCCTAACCTGATAAAACATTGCCTCGATATCAGCCATGAGTGCAATTCTTTCCTGCCGGAATCTTGATAGAACTCCAAATAGACTGTTTGTTAAATCAGGACCTTTGAGTAACTGATCGTTAAGTGACATGCCTCTGTATTTGGCTGAACAATCAAAAACCACACGTATCTTCCCAGGCTTATGGGGATGGTAAATGCCATGGTGCGGTATATACCACTTCACACTGGACTTCTGGAAATCTGGCGGAACCTTGCGGGCGTAACCCTTCTCAATGATGTCCGCCATAAAACGTTTGTAGTCAGAGTACAAGCCACTGTTACAATCGAGTTTTCGCTTTAAACAATGGGCGCGCCGTTCTGCTTGTACCCTGTTATTCGGCACTGGTGCTTCTCGATCTCTCAAAGGCAAAGCCATTTCGTAATGACCGCTTCTCAGGGCTATGGTGTTTTCTAAAACGTTCAGGAAGCGAATCTCCTCCTGTGACAATTCTGGCTTCTCATCAGCACTGGACTCTCGAAAACCGCTGTCGTAAAAGTTCTTCACCATTCGATGGAGTTCAACATCTGTCTTCACATAGAAACTCGACGCACGCGGGCCATAACGATTCCGTCCCAACGGACCATTAACCACCCATCCCAAACTTGTGCGAGAAGCATACGGACCGCCATCTTCGCTGTGCTTCACTTCCAGAGGATCGAGGGCCATAGGAACGTCACTGGCAATGAGAAGACCGACACCCGCCTCAACGTCAGGCAAGTTTACACCACTAAATACGGCCATCGGTCGACATCAACCTGCTTGGGTATATCATCCTTCGAAACAGGAATCCCAGGTCTCGTGTAAAGCGCGGGCAGTTCAATAAAGACGTTTTCGTCCAGGTCTGAGATGTTAAGGCCCCTCAAAATGAAACTATTAATAATACTGTCTTTCTTCTCCAACGTTGTCAATGAAATCTTTGTTTCTGCACCACTGATCCCCAACTGCTTCATGAGGGCCTCTGAGCAGAACGTTGAGGAGCTGCCACTATCTAAGAAGGCGTAGGTGATCGTTGGCGTTTCACTGCCCTTTGTCCAAACCTTAACCGGAACAACTGCCATGCCAATCTCTGGGAAGCTTGCCCGCCCGTGTTTCGCGCGTCCTCGTCCAGGCTCGCCATCCCGCTATTAACGCGCGTGGTCTCCTCGTTCGACGTGGGAATAGTTGGAGAGCCAGCAGCCGGTCGGCTACGAGCTGTCGGATTCGTATGGAGGACAGTAGGGTGTCTCTTGAAGCAGCTGGGAAACGAACAAGTTTTCCTTTCAGGGCAGTTTCGAGCCGTGTGATTATTAGACAAACAACCAAAGCAGAGGTTCTTCGACATCAAGAACTGAATTCTCTCCGGATACGGTCGGCTTCTAAGGAAGTCGCAGTAATCCAGGGCGTGACCTGACTCGCAGAAAGGACACTTGGAATTATCTTCTAGAGATGATGGGTTGGAACACGGTGCGACGGAAGGTGGACACTGGTTACTACGAATCTGTGTGGCGAGGCTTAGCTCCGATGACTTTCTCTCCCCAGGCCTCTTCCGCAAATGACTGGCTCCCTTTGCTCTATGCTTCGCCTCTTCCACGATTCCTCCAAAAACTGGATTAGTAGCAACTCTGGATTCATTGTCCACAAATTCGGCAAGGTCTCCGAAGTTGACAAGTCTTAACTCAACTTCCATTATGTGGTCAACCAGATGACGCCACCTTGTCCTTAGGCCAAAAGGCAATTTCAAGACTAGCCTTAGGATGGTTTCAGGTTGCGCAAGCTTAAAGAGGTACTTGCTGCCTTCCATAGCGTTCTTACACCTCATGAGAATCTATAGAGAATCTATTCAGAGCATCGCCGTCTTCGGCTTTAACCTCCGGCCAGTTCAAAACTTTGTTCTCGTAGGCTGCTGCGATGCGGTAGTCATCACCAAATTTCTTTTTCATCAGGCGACGTGCTTCTTTATAGCCCCTCTCAGACGGCAAATAATGGCAAGATCGCACAAGATCCTTAACATCTCCACTGGTAAACTGCTCCAGATAGTATAACCTCTCGCTGCTATTGGCCGTTCTAGACTCGATTATGTTTTCGAAAGCCCTCGCGAAAGGACCGTACTCCAATGGATTACCGTCGAAAATGGGAACCCGAGGCAGGGGGAGGCTACTTTTCTTTTGCTGATTTGCTAGCATTTCTACGATCTTGTTTTGCTGCTGTTGCAGTGTATTCTGCTGCTGGTGCAATTCCATCATTTCATGGAAGGCTCTTTCACTCGGTGTAGATGACGCATCGGGGTGACTAGATGCGTTGGCACGTTCCTTGTAGTTGCTAGCTATAGGTGGCTGAATCCATGTTGGCGCCTCAGGATTTGAATCAGGAATATTGCTAGATATAGGTGGTCGATTCCATGTTGGCGCCTCTGGGTTTAACATAGAAGTCACCGTCGCATCTGGTAACAAAGCGATTTCTCTGTCTCGTATAGCCCCAGCTTCAACCGCTGCTTAAGGAATTTGGTCTACCCCTGACTTGGGTTCCAGCCTGAAAGTGTCAGGACACCTTTGAACTCCTGGAATGACTTCCAACTTCTTAGAATCAGGGAACTCGCCCATCCTTGGCCTGGAAACCGACAACTTGATAGGGTTTGGGACAGTACAACGCGGAGTAGATTCGGTCAAAGAAGCCAAAACTTGTTCCTTAGCCTGCGCCTTGGCGATTTCGGTTTCTAAAGCCAAGCGCTCTCGCTGTTGGCATAACTGAAACTTCTGCTCTTCTAACGACTGACGCTTCTTGAAAGCTGCAGCTTCGGTTTGAAGTTCTGCTACGCGAGCGGCTCAGTCTCTTGCTCTTGCTGATGATATTGACGAGCAACCACTGCCACTTGAACGCCGCGACCCCTTGGACGCCCTAGATCGGCCGTACTGACTGACAGAGTCCTCGGGATTTATCTGCAAACGCAGCCGCGCTGCCTCATCTGCCCTTCTTATCCAGTCCTGAACCTTATCGTAGAACTCGTTCATTCGCTGAAACTCGAGATCGAAGTACTCGTGACATTCGACTTTGCTAGGCTCGGCAGTAAGATTCCACAAATAATTGAAATTACCGCCTTTAAAAGCTTCGAAAGCGGCCAAATATTCAGTAATCTTCTCCTTTACCCGATAAACGTTCTCTTCATTTAATAGTAACGGATCGATATCGTTCTTCCTGGCAGTAACCGTGGACAGATGACCTGATCTTGAATTCTTAAGTTGCTGAAGTTTTTCACCAAGAGCGCCTTCTTGATCGAGTATTTTACTCAGCGTCTTTGAACGGGTAGAAATATGAACTTCGGTTTCTCCGACCCCATTGACGTCTCCATCCATCGCGGGAATCTTAACAATTTTAAACGATGTAACCGCCAGAGGCGAACACTTCTAATTCACGCAATTTATTTTAAACTCTTCCACTTTGTCGTACTGCCCGGGAGGGCTAAACGCTGCAGCTTAACAATGTAACCAACGAGGCGAAGAAGAAGAAGAAGAAGAAGAAGAAGAAGAAGAAGAAGAAGAAGTTTAAACTGAAATATACAAACAAGGATAACTTACAAAACGTACAAACTATAAGGTAAACAAACCAATAAACCGATCGAAAATACAGAACACTTACATTGTTGTTGCGCGTTTAGAGGAAACTTCTAGTAGAAATTGCTTGCAGACTGCAGTAACTGAAAGGTCGGCTAACTACGCGAAGTGCGTCTCGTTGAAAGTTCAACCGAGATCAACAGCTAGCTTGCGATTATTCTCTGTGTTAGGCTGTAGAATAATTAACTCTTTGAGCTGAATTAATTTCTTCGCGCCATTTTGCATATGTTACATTCCGCATAATTATGCGATTCCGCAAGTCATGCCACATGCCATTCCACAAACTCATTCCTCCTTTTACCCTCACCGCAAAATCTGAGATCCCTGCCACATGTCCCTGAGGTGAGGTGTCCCTGAGGTGAGGGTAAAAGGCGGTATGAGTTTGCGGAATGGCATGTGGCATGACTTGCGGAATCGCATAATTATGCGGAATGTAACATATGCAAAATGGCGCGAAGAAATTAATTCAGCTCAAAGAGTTAATTATTCTACAGCCTATTAACACAGAGAATAATCGCAAGCTAGCTGTTGATCTCGGTCACAACTACTCTTCACAGGGCTTGCTTTCATATGAACTCTTGAGGTGATAAAATTTTACCTTGAATTTTGCTTTCATTGGATTAGTCTGTTCGGGAATGATAGTCAATGATATTTGCAGTGTATTTGTGCGAATTGTTCGCGGCCGGCTGCGAGACAAGCGAGCTTTTGCCATCTTGTCAATTTCACAGTGTAGGTCAAACTCTTGGACAGTTTTGAAATGGGTTAAATAAAATTCTATTTTTCCGGGGTCGATTGTAAGAGATTTAGGAACGGAGCCTCGTAGGGGCTTATTCAATTTATGGTTTTCAGAGTTTTACAAGAGTCTCAAATCATTCGCCGCGCTGCTAATTTGTTGTTATGATATAAATAACTGAACTCAGTGCTCGCGTTCAAGAGTCGCCTCATCGAAGATCGAGTACCCTATAGCGCCTAGGTACCAGATATTAAAAAATTTCTCGGTCAAATCCAATTTGTTTTCAGCAATTGTTGTTACCGAGATCAACAACTAGCCCCTTCTCAAGACAATAATTTTACGGTTAATAATCTTGATCTTGCGTATTGGAGCTCGCGAGTGTTAATCGCGTCTGCTAGCGTAACACAGTAAATAATCGTAAGCTAGTGTAGTTGCTGATCTCGGTGACAACAAAATGTTGAAAACAAATTGGATTTGACCGAGAAATTTTTCAGTGTAGAGCACTGCTCTACACGGGACTTGTTCTTTGATAGACTTGATATAAATATTTTACAAATGAACCCGCTTGAAGTGATTTGTCTTGAGTTTGCGTTTACAGGATTAGTCAGTTCGCAACTGATTATAATATTTTCCTCGTTTGTCGCTTGGTCTTCGAGAGTTCAGTTATTCATATCATAACAACAAAAGCAGCTCGACCGATTTGAGACGCTTGTAAAACTCTGAAAACCATAATAGGCCTCTGCGAGGCTCCATTCCTAAATCGCTTACAATCGACTCCGGAAAAATAAAATTTTATTTAATCCATTTCAAAACTGCCAAAAGAGTTTGACCTACACTGTGAAATTGACAAGATGGCAAAAGTTCGCTTGTCTCGCAGCCGAACGATTCTTTCGTGCATAGCTTCACAAATATGCTGCAAATATCATTCGCGAGCAGGCTAATCCTATGAAAGCAAACCTCAAGGCAAAAGTAATCACCTCAAGAGTTCATAAGTGTAATGTTTATACGAAAGCAAGCCCGGTGTCGAGTAGTTGTGACCGAGATCGGCAGCTACACAGCTTGCCTTTGGTTGTTGAATAATTAACTCCTTCAGTTGAATTAATTTTTTTCGCGCCATTTTGCATACATTACATTCCGCATAATCATGCGATTCCTTTTACCCTCACCGATGTCCCTGCTACACATCCCTGCAACATGTCCCTCAGTGTGTACTTAACGCATTTTTTTCCCTGCTTCATGTTGCAGCAACATGCTCCTGCAACATGCCCTCTCGTCTGGGCCCACCTTAAAGCACACGGCTTTCAATCACACCACAATGATACTAATCAATGTATTGTGCATTTTGAACATTTTAAAATCAGAGCATTTTAATTGTCGATGAAAAGTGTAAGGCCTGTCCACAAGTTGACGGCAACTTTTTGAACAACTTTCGATTTTTGATCAACATTTTTGGATTTCGAGCAACTTTTTTTCCGTTTTCAATGTTTTGTTATTCATTTGAGATTGATCTTTCTAAAACAAGAGCTATTTTTTACTTATTATTTTGAGCGCTACGTGACCAAAAAGCAGAGAAAATCACTTTGCATATCTTGACTTAAGGGGGGACTAACTTAACTACAAAATGAGCTAACATTGTTGCTATGGAAAGTTCCCAACCCTCATATTTTGGAAACCCTAACTTGCACAGGCAAGCTGTCTGGCTATGTTTTCATAATCAAAAAGGTTTACAAGATTTTCCAGTCACAACCGTATTGGTAAGTCACGTGACCAGAACAGAAAAAGGCCTAAAACTTGAGTGGCAAGAGTGGCGTACACTTCTGGATATCGAAAATGATGCCAATGGTTAACGATCACCAAGGCGCAAAACTCTACGTAGCGATTTTTGGAAATTCGTGTTTTTGTGAAATTTATGACGTCATAAGCACGCAAATTCATACCATTTCGTCATTATCATTGCAGTTATGTACGTTAACATTAATTGCTTACGTAGGCTTGTAAAGAAGGCTGGAATATCTCCGATTGGCAAAAAAATCGGAACTTCACATAATTTTCTCCAAGTTTTAGGGATTTTTCTCTTTAAGGCGCGGTTGGGGCCTGGGGCAAGTAACGCATGCGCAATAGCAAGTTATAAATTTTACCTGTTCACCTCTTCGCACGCTTCACCAATATAGTGGCAAAAACACCGAAAAACCGTGTTTTACAAATACAATCTGTAAAAATCCCTTGGCAACAACGCTAAGTCTGTAGTTAAGTTAGTCCCCCTTAATTGCGCGTGGGAACGCTTACGCCTGATTGGTCATTGTCTGTTGCTCCATGCTGGAATGTTTGGGAACTGTATCGGTGCGTACATTTCAGGTTGTCGAGTGGCCGTCCATAAAATGGGGAACATGGGACATTCCGGAACATCCCGGTACATTCCGGGAACATCTCCAAAAGACGAAGAAAAAAGACGAAGAAAAAGAAACGAAGACGAAGAAAAAGAAACTAACACGAAATAAATATAATTCGAGAGATTAATTCGAGAAAAAAAAGAGGACAAAAAAATATTTATTACAAAAGAAGACGTTTATAAATGCCCCACCTGGAAATGATAGCTATGGGGGCTGGGTGAGGATTGTTCTAACGCTTTCGTTTGCTTACAACATTTTCACCCTCATACCGTCTTCTGTCATTGGTCTTTTTTTTCGAGGGGTTTTCCAAGAGTCGTTCCTTTGCTGAAACCTGATATAAAGCCCCGGCTATACGTTGTAACATTGTTAGAAGAACACGTCCCAATGCTTCTAACAATATTGGATGCGCATACAACATTGTTGGAAACATGTCGCTTCAGGGTTTTGACTTCAACAATTATTAGGCTCTCGGATTGGAGACTACGCCCTTAACTCTGATCGGTCTTTGCAATACAACATTGTTGAAAGGGCGACTACACGCTTCGAAATTTGTTGTATGTTGGAGAAAATGTTTGATCGAAATCAAAACATTCTTCCCACAAAAAATGTTGAGCAAACGTCATCAAACATGCCTCCTACACGTTCTAACATTGTTCATCCAACAAATGTTTTATAACAATGTTTAAACGTGTAGCCGGGGCTTAAGTTAGCATGGTGCCCAATATACCTTGAAACTTTTATATAGGAACCTTGAGCACGTGAAATCCGCTGCTCTCCACTTCTGATTGGTTAAGGATATCTACAACAACTGAGGACTCCGTCAGGCCTACTTTCACAGTAGGCGATAAACGTGGTTAATAGCAAGGCTTCTCACTCCATTTTTGCAGCGAGGCCGCACTGTATGGGCCTGTTTGTTTCTTAAGGTTAAACATGTACGAGGCTAGTGTAAAATCTCGCGGGTCAGCTCGTTAAGTTGCATTTAATGATCCTGCATACGGTCTTTTTTAATACAGTCAACTCTCCGCTAATGGATACTCTCGTAAGCGGGCAGCTCTACTTACGGACACTTTATTCAATTCCCCTTTTTACCTCTCAGTCAAACTCTGTATTTACACATTCCCGTAAGCGAACACTCCCTCATAAGCGGACGCGGACACTTTTGAAAATGAAAAACTGGATTTTTCTTTTGTTTACACCCTCTCCTAAGCGGACACCCCATGTATAATAATTGACTCTCGGCCGGAACGGAATTTGTCTTTACTTTGCAATTAATGAACAAAAATACTGTATGAATTTCGATGGAGCAACAAAACGGTGGTTATCGGTTTTGTCAAATCCCAGAAAGCTGTCAAACGAAAAAAAAAAAAAAAAAAAAACCAGTCCGATGTCAAAACAATCTATAACGTAGACTGTATATTTCTTTCCCTTTTTTTTTCTTTCGAGTTTTAACATTTGACATCAATAAAGAGTTTCAGTTGCTATTTTTGGCTACCCAATAACACCCGCTAATTAACTCTCACTTAAGAGGACATCCACCATATTTTACTGGGGTGTCTGCTTCTGGGAATAATTCTCGTAGGCGGACAGCTCTACTAACGGACACTTTTCCCATTTCTCGAGGGTGTCCGCTTACAAGAGAGTTGACTCTAGTTATCCCTATATCCCTCCACATCGGCTCAACTGGAAAGAACAAACCAGGTCCCAGACTAATACTTCACTCCTGCCACCTACCTCCTCCTGTACGACATTTATCGTCTTCTTCGGTTCTTTTAACCCTCTTATTAATTATTAATTCTAGTTTCTAGATTCCAGATTCCGGATTCCGGATTCCGGATTTCGGATTCCATATTTTAGGTAAACCCTTGTCCGGGAGGTTGGACGCCTTGTGAAGTCTCTCTCCTCCGCAGAGGTTCGGTTATCGGTATGGTGGTCGGCTTCGATCGACTGTGGTCGGTAAGTTAGTGTAACTATCATATAGCGGTTTACCGTGCTCTAATTGCTCTAACTTGGCGTACATGGACATACACTAGTATACACGGGCATGTATGGGCATATACTGGCATACATGGCCATACAGCGGCGTACATGACCATACACTGGCTACATGGGCATACACTAGTGTACATGGGCATACACGAGCATGCATGGGCATACACTGGCCTACATGGCCATACAGAGCCGTACATGGCCATATACGGGCATACATGGCCATACAGTAGTATGCATGGCCATACACAGGCATACATGGCCATACACTGGTGTACATGGCCATACACTGGTATACATGGGCATGCACGAGTATACACGGCCATACACTGGTGGACGTGGCCATACACTGGCGTACATGGCCATACACTGGTATACATAGGCATACACGGGCATACATGGTCATACACGGGCATACATGGCCATGCACTGGCGTACATGGTCATTCACTAGTGTACATGGGTATACACGGGCATACATGGCCATACACTGGCGTACATGGCCATACACTGGTGTACACGAGCATACACGGGCATACACGGGCATACATGGCCATACACTGGCGTACATGGCCATACACTGGTTACATGGGCATACATGGCGATACACTGGCGTACATGGCCATATACTAGTGTACATGGGCATACACGGGCATACATGGGCATACATGGCCATACACTGGGGTACATGGGCATACACTAGTACATGGGTATACACGGGCATACATGGCCATACACTGGTGTACATGGCCATACACTGGCGCCGGTACATGGTCATACACTATTTTTATATACCTAGACTTTCACTCAACAAAACGAACAGTGCGATTGGTTGACTCTTGGTCACGTGCCCCTGACCAAATTCAAATGTATCCCGACCGGGATACAATTCCGCAGTTGGTGCCCGCGCGCCGGATACAACAGCACGTGATTAGTGCATGACTAGTGCATGACTAGACAGAGAGACACACTGCACAGTTTTCAGTTAAACCAACGATAATACAAAAGCTATGGAACCTGAGACTAAAAGGAAAACGTTTTTGTCTAGTATCAGCCGTAGAAATTCAGCATCTAATAGGGGAAAAGATTCGGAAAATACAAGAAAGGCACATTCTACTTTTTCAGGTACTTTTTTTAAACATTTGTAAATTATTCATTCAGCAGGCTTGTGAGTAAAGACGTGCTCTTGTAGTGCTGTCTTTGTTTGTTTGTTTGTCAGTTCATTTTGCTGTGATTGTTGAAGAGAAAGTCTCGGTATATAACAAAGCACTTAATGTATGGTCTCTCGGGAAACTAGTTAGTTTTGTTTTCCCTCGAGTCCTGATGTTTCCCTCGACTACGTCTCGGGAAACATCAGGACTCGAGGGAAAACAAAACTAACTGTTTCCCTCGGGACCATACATTAATTAAGTGTATAGTGTACGTGGGCATACACGGGTATACATGGCCATACACTGGCGTATATGGCAATACACTGGTGTACATGGGCATACACGGGCATACACGGGCATACATGGCATACCCTGGTGTACATGGGCATACCCTGGTGTACATGGCCATACACTGGCGTACATGGTCATACGCTGGTATACATGGGCATAGCGTTATGGATCGGTTCTAATCAGAAGCAGTACAAGATGAAGCATCAGGATTCGACTGCCCACAAGAACCATAAAGATTTCTAGTAAATATCTCTCCCATAAAACGGATGATAACACGAAAAAAAACTTTTTCGTGAAAAAAAAAAAAAAAAAAATGGAGAACAAATTAAACTTATGGCGAACGCGTGGTCTAACCCTTTTTGGAAGAACAATGCTGGCGAAATCTTTGGGTATCTCCCAAGTTATTTACTCCACTTCGATGTTGCCCGTCAGTTCCGGAACAAGTAATCAAAAAAACCAAAACGCTTTTTTTATTTTTTAACAGAAAAACTAAAACAAAAAGATAAGATTAAAAGTCAAGTGCTTTGTCAACCACTGGATAAAGGTGGGCTTAACTTCCCTTATTTCAGAACAGCGGTTAAAGCATTGCGTCTCAGCTGGATTTTAAGACTATTGTCCCCCCGAAGAATAATTAGAAAGCAATCCCTAATTTTTATTTTTTTGAAAGAACGGTGGTCTTGCTTTTCTCTATAATTGTGACTACAATTTGGAATACGTAGAAAAGCGTTTACCGCTTTTTTATTGTGAACTTCTTGAGAACTTCGATGAGCTAAGAAGCAAACACGAAGCTCCTCTAAAGAGCGAGTTGATTCTGTGGAATAAGAGCGATATCCTAATTGACAAGAAGCCCTTTTTTTTGGAAAACATGGTATGACAAAAATATCATTTTTATTAACGCTCTATTAAATGAAATCAGGAGGCTTCCTCCCTCTTAACCAATTAAAAAATAACATTGAAACCAACTTTTTACAACATCATCAGATATCATCTCAGCAATTCATAGTGTACTTAAAGTGCACTCAGATCAGCTAAATGTAAGCCAAAATAAGAAATTTTTGTCCAACAAATTTTATTACAGAAAAAAAATTTATTACAGAAGAGATATCAATCAGCCTTGAGTATACTCGGTGTAAACATTTCTATAAATTGTTCATGGAAAAGACCACTCAAGTGCCAACAGCGATCAACTCATGGCGAAGGAACGAGCCTGAAATTTCTAATTGGTGGGAATCTTCATTTATGAGCACTTACAAAAGCACTTCTGACAACAAGCTTAGACAGTTTTCTTTCAAATTACTTCACCGTGCTCTTCTAGTAACTAGAAAGGAATTAAAAAGTCTTTGGTATTATAAATGACGATCGAATGTGTAATTTGCAATGAAACTGACTCTATAGAACATACTTTTTTAAGGTGTCCGAACTTTCCAAAAATTGTTAATGATTCTTTAAGTTGGTTTCAAAACATTTATAAATGGAACCGTTTTAACAATTTCGTTGCAACAAGTTCGCCTGAACCAACTACCTGCATCCTTTTTTGTGTTTTTTTGTCTGCTTGTTTTTTTTCTTTTCTATTTTTCCGTGCGTTTTATATTCAATTTATTATAAGATTATAATTCCTTTAAAATTTTAGGTAGTGTTATTGTAGTAGCGTCATTTTGTAATTGCTGTATATCTTACCGACTTGATTATTGCTAGTGTAATTTGTTCCAGTATTGTAATTGTAGTGTAATTTATTCCAATCTGATTAATTATATCTTAGTTTGCAGTAAGAGTAAGTAATATCATTGATATCATTTTATTCATTATTAAGGAGTAAAAGTATATTATACAAGTATAAGTATATTAGTTAGTTTAGATACACTTCAAAGACAAATGTGGGCCTGTTTTAGTCACTGAACACTTAAAACTGTCAGTGGAGCCTTAAAAATGATGCCGTCGTGGTGACCTCTGTAATACGACCACCTCTCTAAATTAATACGGACAACGACTTAAAGAGTATTCTTTTAAAAACCTTATCAACGGCCGGCATAGTCGAACTTGGCCAATAATTGTTAACATCTTGTCTATTGCCCTTATTTAAAACTGGCGTAACTTTGGCTAACGTCTAGTCTAAACCAGAACAGAGCGACTGATTAGAAAAAAACGTTAGAAGGTGTAAAAATAAATGCGGCTAATTTAAGCAGCCTGGAAGGCGTATTGACCAGGTTGTGTTTGTTGTGTTTGTCATGTTAATCAGTGGAAATCTGTACAAAAGTTAATGTATACCAATTAGCTGAGGAGGACTCTTTTATGAAAGCTAATGATTTGTATTGGGGTTTAGAGAGGTATACATGTGACTAGATTGCTCATAACCCTTATGAATTATTAATAAATTTTACAACTAAGTTAAAAGTCGAAGTATTTTCGTTTAGCAGCTTTAATTTAATTGCTAACTTCATTTCTCGCAGCCCTGTATACGGCCCAGCAGGACTGATCTTTACTTTGTTCGGTCTTCTTTTGTAGAAAATCCCCTTTGCCCATTTTTTGTACAAACTCGTACATAATCCAAGGAGCGTTCTTGTTTCGAGAATTTTTTTCTCTTTAGCTTTTTAGGGGGCATGCTTGTCAATACAGTCCAAAAGCTCATTTATCCAAAACTCCCTTCATTTGGGTCAGAGAAAAGACTAATGGCACCCCATTGCCTTTGTTCAACGTCTTATAGCACTCTTATAACACTCCCATGGTTTGAAAAAAAAAGGGGGGCTTTGCGTAGTAGGCAGACAAGGGAGAGGTCGCTTAAACCTAACGGCAAGACACCTAAACTGCATACTTTATCTGGAGTATTCGTGATATACATAAGTCAATTAAGACTGAGACTGAACAATAACTATTGCCTTTGACTCCGCATTCTATTGATTTAAGCTGTAAAAATAAGTTTGGGAGAGTTTGGATCTGCAGTGCCTGATAGCATGTTCACATTCATATCGCCGACAAGATAAAGCTCTAGATTCAAATTCTCGACTTTACCAATAAAATTTTAAAACTCATTGAACAGGTCTGGGTGTTGGTGGTGGTGGGTGGGGGGGGGGGGGGGGGGGGTATGAGGGCTATGCCAGGTCCGAAAAAGGAAGGGGAAGGGTCGGGAGACTGAGATTTACTTATTTCAATCAGTAAGACCTTCTGAAGATCCTCCCGTACCTTATAACTGTTAAGATTGCTACGCACTAAAAAGCAGAACCCACCGCCCATTCGAACATTGTATTCTCGACCTTTTCGAACAATTTCAAAACCAAGGGCTAGATTCACGAGGCTATCCTAAGTTAAGATGTGTCCTAAGTATTGTTTTCCCGGCCCACAATAGTCCATTGTTAGAAAACAATACTTAGGGACATGTTAACTTAGGAGAGCTTCGTGAATCCGGCTCCAGGTATGTCAACTTTTCGTGACCATTAATCATATTATAAAATTTTGATAAGTTAATGACAAGGATGTCAATATTTGCATAAGTCATCAAGACTCTGAGTTCGTCAATGTATCCTATTAAACTGCTAACAATAACACTGCCACGACTAAAATCAACAGCCATACACTAGTCAGGCCATCAGCACAGAGCTGGATACCTCGCACTCCATGACGAGAACCATGTATGCCCATGTATGCCCGTGTATGGCCATGTACACCAGTGTATGGCCTTGTATGCCCGTGTAAGCCCATGTACACCAGTGTATGGCCATGTATGCCCGTGTAAGCCCATGTACACCAGTGTATGGCCATGTATGCCTGTGTATGGCCATGTATACCAGTGTATGGCTGTGTACACCAGTGTACGGACGTGTATACCAGTGTATGGCCATGCACACCAGTGTACGGCCGTGTACACCAGTGTACCGCCGTGTATACCAGTGTATGGCCATATACACCAGTGTACGGCCGTGTATACGAGTGTATAGCCGTGTATACCAGAGTACGGCCGTGTAAGCCAGTGTACGACCGTGTATACCTGTGTATGGCCGTGTACACCAGTGTACGGCCATGTATACCCGTGTATGGCCATGTACACCAGTGTACGGCCCTGTATACCATTGTATGGCTGTGTACACCAGTGTATGGCCATGTACACCAGTGTACGGCCGATATACCCGTGTATGGCCGTGTACACCAGTGTACGGCCGTGTATACCGGTGTATGGCCATGTACATCAGTGTACGGCCGTGCATACCTGTGTATGGCCATGTACACCAGTGTACGGCCGTGTATACCAGTGTATGGCCGTGTACACCAGTGTACGGCCGTGTATACCCGTGTATGGCCATGTACACCAGTGTACGGCCGTGCACACCCATGTACAGCCATTTACAGCAGTGTACGGCCGTTTATACCAGTGTATGGCCGTATACACCAGTGTTACATTGTGTATTGCGTATTGTGTATTGTGTATTGCGAGACAAGTTGCACGAACCGTTGCAGAGAGTAGAATCGAGTTCTACTTTCTGCAACGGTTCGTGCAACTTGTCTCGCAACGATTTTGGCCGTTGCAGGGTATATTGCACTTGGTACAATGTTTCGTGCAACTTTGTCTCGCAATGGCGTCGCGACACAAGTTTCACGAAACATTGCACATTGTAACAGCGCCTTTACACTACGTATCTACAAAAGCGATAGGATATGTCCGCTGTGCAAGGTGAGTGCAGGCGCAAGAAACGAGATCGATCGAGTGGGCGATCCTCTGCCAGATTTCTGTCGTTTTCTTGTACATCTTTGTTGTTTTCTTGTACATTGAACGTTTTCTCAGCCGTCGTCGATTTGTTCAGCTTGAAACTTGGCGAAGGTCAGCATCTATCTTGTGGCAACATTTCACGGTGGTTACTGTTGGGAGAAGATTTCAGAAGTTCGGGAAAAAAGGCAAAAGAGTCTGCCTCAGAAGGATCTTCGAATCCCCCCCTTTCTGAAACCCGTGGGAGTGGTGTGGGAGTAAGCGTAAGAGTAGCGTTTGTGGCTTTTACATTTTATGAATAGAAAAATTGAGTCAGATTTTCACAGAAGACAAATCTTCAGCTTCGAATTAGTGTAATGAGAATCTTGAACATCGCATTTAACTTTTGAAACGTCAGTAGCGTTCAAATTTCTGTGTTAGCGGGGAATTTGTCACGTTATTTTAGCGCTGACCGGGAAAAAAAGATTCTCGTCTTTGTCAAGCGTTTTGAATAACGGTCGTTCAGAAATACAAAAACTAGAAGTCTATAGGCTTCCAAAGAGACCAGAATGATTTCATATCGATAAATCTAACTCGAGTTATGAATTTTCACGCTCGCAGAATTGTTTCTTTACATTGTGTCCGATGACCGGCGAAGATTTCAAAATAAAGAAGCACGTTAGCTGCTTTCGCGGTGTTTTATTTCATCTTTACATAAATTCACTCTAGTTTTCAAATATGTCATGTCTTTAGCTTCAAATTCGTGTAAAAATATTGTTAAGACACCGCATTTACCGCCATTCAAAATTTTGGAAACCTGTAATAATTCATGTACGGGACGGTTAGCGGGAAGATTGTCACCTAATTTTAATGACTAACGCGAAAGAGATTCTGATCTTGTTTACGCGTTTTCGTGAACGGTCCTTCAGAAATACAATAAGTTGAAGTGTGTAACTTTCCAGAGAGACCAAAATAATTTCAGCTGCTAGGAGTTTCCTTAGTGAATCCTTCCCCTGCTTTCGCTGCACTGCACATGGCACTCGGCTCGTGTATGCAGTTGATCCTATAATGATGATCCATCCCATCGTGACATCTGTTTGATAAGACAAAGAATAATAAAACGTACTATTGCATGACGTGCTTAACTGGTTTCACAAGAGAGGACTTGCTCGAGAACCACAGAAATATTGCAACGGCGTGAACGGCAGGCCGACAAGAATCGAGATGCACCTCAGACGGAGGCACCTTCAGACGGACGGTAATTTCTTCGGCGACCTTAAGGACAAAACTTTAGACCCAGACGAAAAGGAAAAAAGTGAAGGTCCACTGACTAAACCAGAATGCCTGGAGGCATTGAAATCTATGGCCCCTGACAAATCACCTGGAACAGATGGTATTCCTGCAGCTTTTTATAAAGTCTTATGGCGAGACATTGCTGACGACTTACTGGAGGCAATTAACTATGGCTTTGAGAAAGGACAACTTTCAATGTCGCAAAGGAGAGGAATAATCAAATTAATACCTAAAAAGGATGCAGAACTCAATCAGGTAAAAAATTGGCGTCCCATTACTTAACTTAATTGTGACTATAAGATAGCAGCTAAAGCAATTGCAAACAGGGTTAAAAAAGCTCTTCCGAAGCTGATAAATAACGATCAAACTGGATTTATGAAGGGAAGATTTATTGGAGATAATATCAGGCTAATTGATGGCGTCATAAAGTTTGCAGCGACCAAAAATATTCCAGGTTTACTACTCTTTTTAGATTTTGAAAAAGCTTTCGACACAGTGGAATGGGCCTTCATTCACAAAACGCTTCAACATTTCAATTTTGGCCCTTCTTTGGTGAACTGCATTAATACTTTTTACAATAACTCTGGAAGCTGTGTCTTAAACAATGGCTGGTCTTCAAACTTCTTCAAACTAGAAAGAGGAGTCAGGCAGGGATGTCCCTTATCACCGTATCTTTTTATCCTTTGCGAAGAGATTTTAGCTGAAAAAGTAAGGACCTGTCAAGACATAAAAGGAATTAAGGTTTTTCGACAAGAAATTAAAATCAGCCAATATGCGGATGATACTACTCTTATCTTAGATGGAGCCTTTACGTCCTCTTTGCAGGTTCTGGATGAACTCAGGAAACTTTCAGGTTTAAAATTAAATGACAAGAAAACAGAGGTCCTCTGGATAGGAGCTAACAAAGGGAGTGGGGTCATTCTCTGTCCAGAAAAAAGATTTTAAATGGGTTAAGAAAAAAGTAAAAGCTTTAGGTGTCTGGTTTTCAACCAACCCAGAAGAAGTCACGGGTGTAAACTTTTCTGAAAAGCAGGTGAAAATAACCAACTGCCTAAGCTGCTGGGAAAACCGACGACTAAGCTTAATGGGGAAAATAACGGTTTTAAAGAGCCTGATTGCCTCTCAACTTGTTTATATCCTGTCGCCCTTGCCAACAGAGCACTATATTTTAAATGAAATTAATAAAGTTTTCTTCAATTTTGTATGGAATGGAAAGGGCGACAAGATTAAACGGGACATAATGATAGGGGATTACTCTCAAGGAGTCCTAAGAATGATAGACATACAATCTTTTAATAAAGCACTTAAAACCATGTGGGTCATTAAATATCTTGACGAGACAAACTTAGGTAAATGGAAACTTTTTTTTGACAACGAACTAAAACATTAGGGTGGTACTGCTGTTTTCAAAGGTAATCTTAAAAAAGAAGATTTACCCAAAATTAAAGGATTATCGGATGTCTTTATTAAAGAAATTTTGCAAATTTGGCCTGAGACCAGCTATGAAGATAACCTAAATTCTTTTGAACAGTTCCTCTCAATGAGCTTGTGGCATAATTCTCTAATAAGAATTGAAAACAGGCCAGTGTACTATAAAGAATGGTCTGTTAAAGGTATTCAAAGGTTTCACATCTAATGAAGGATGCAAACACTTTCCTTTCTTTTTATGAATTCACTGAACGATACAATATTAACACAAACTTTCTCAGTTTCAATGGTTTGATTTCTTCTTTAAAATCTCTCAGGGAGAGATGTAAAGTTAGTGTGCATATAAGGGACAGCAATTATCAAAGCTTCGTTTAAACTTTATTAAAGGCCAAAAAGCCTAATAGAATAGTATACAAAAAAATGATTACTGTGAAACAACAACGCCCAGCTCAAAGTCAAGAAAAATGGGTGCTGGACTGCCATCTGAAAACTCGTGAAGACGTTGATTGGAAATTTGTTTACCAAGCCCCATTCAAATACATTAAATTAACCAAATTAATCACCTTCCAGTTTAACCTTTTCATCGAAGGTTAGCTACAAATGATTTTCTTAAGAAAATAGGACTCAAGCAAAGCGATATTTGTACCTTTTGTGAACTTGAAATTGAGAGTATAATTCATTTATTTTGGACCTGCAGTGTAACTGCAGTGTATGTCTGGCCTGTTTTTCTGTTTTTTTATGTATGTACATATTCATGTATTGTTTTGTATGTATTTAATAAAAGATGTTTTCGTTTAGACAAGTAGCGCTAGTGCTGTAAGATCCATGGCTGTATTAATTAACTTTTTTGTAAGCAACGTTTCTACTGTAATGTCTACATATAATGTTATATTGTAATAAAGGTTTGTATAAATAATAATAATAATAATAATAATAATAAAAAAAAAAAGAATCGAGATGCCAGAAGAGGGGAAAAACAGCCTTTCTTTCCAAAATCTTGATAAACAAATGAAGACTCCACATGTGATATATGCGGACTTTGAGGCTTTGGTCAGAAGGACTCCCGGCTGTGAGCGTGAGGAAGTGGTGGAGAAAAGCTTCACCGAGAAGACGGAATGGTATGAGGCTTGTGGCGTTTCATACACAGTTGTAAGAAGCGACGGCTTAGCCACACAACCAGTGGTTTACAGAGGTGAGAACGCAGACAAAGTGTTTTTGAAGTCACTTGTGAAGGTTGAGACAAAATTAAGAGAGGGTCTGGCGATTCCAAAGCCACTTGTGATGACGGCAGAAGATTGGGAAAAACACAAAAACGCGACTTTATGTCATATTTGTGACAAAAACTTGGTAAAAGATTTCTTCTTGGACTCAATACCCGTTTACGACCATGATACAGGCGATTACTGCGGTCAAAGCCCTAAAAACTGTTATTACGTTGCAATCAAAGAAATGGAATTCATTGGGTCAAAAAGACAAAGAAAAGAAATAGACGAAATCGACCAATGGCGGATTGCAAACAATCAGGAAACATGTTTGTTCTGCGCAGAACCTCTGCTGAAGCAAAACCACAAAGACTCTGTAAAAGGATCATTGCCACATGACAGGCCAGTACCGCGGAGCCGCGCATAATGCATGCAATTTTAAATTGCGAATTAAACCCCAAACGGCTCCAATTCCTGTTGTTTTTCACAATCTGAGGGGCTACGACGCACACCACCTCATGCAAGCAATGACACATCTGCAGAAAGAGGTGAAATGCATCGCAAATAACATGGAAAAATACATCACATTTTCAATCGGAGGTCTGCATTTCATTGACAGCTTGAACTTTCTGCAAGGAAGCCTTGATTCACTTGTTAGCGCAACACCAAAGAAGGCATTAAAAATAACATCAACCATTTCAAAAGGCAATGAATTGCTCTTCAAAAAAGAGATCTATCCGTACGAGTGAATGGACTCATGGGAAAGATTCGGCGGGACAAAGCTGCCGGACAAAGAAATTTTACAGCAAACTAAATGATGAGCACATAACTAATGAAGAGTACGCACACGCGAAGAAGGTCTGGGAGACTTTTGGATGTAAAACTTTGGGCGATTACCACGATCTTTACGTAGAAACGGATGTCGCACTGCTGGCGGATGTTTTTGAGAACTTCCAAAATCTGTGCCAAGAGCAGTACAGGTTAGATCCGGCGCATTATTACACGTCGCCAGGCCTGAGCTGGGACGCGCTCTTGAAAAAGACAGGTGTTGAGTTGGAGCTTTACGACAGGTTATAAAATGAATCTCTTCGTGGAAAGAGAATGCGGGGAGGAATCTCGATGGTAAGCAAGAGTAACGCCAAGGCAAACAACCCGCCTCTTGACGACTATGATCCCGGAAAACCGAACAATAACATCTTATATCTTGACGCGAACAGCCTTTACGGATTGGCAATGAGCAAGCCACTACCGAAAAGAGATTTCAAGTGGAAACGTTTCATGCCTACAGAGGATGAGATCCTTAAGAGAAAGGAGACCGCAAAGAATGGATGGATCCTTGAGGTTGACCTTGAATATCCTGCAGAACTGCGTAAAGACCACAACAGCTATCCTCTTGTCCCCGAGAAAAAGGTCGTGAAAAAAGAATGGATGTCAGGCTACCAAAAGACTTTGATGAAGGACCTGGAGCTGAAACCTCCGGACAGCGAGAAGTTGCTGTTGACTCTTCAGGACAAAGAAATTTATGTTGTGCATTACAGAAACCTCCAGTTTTCTCTGAAGCAGGGCATGAAAATGAAACGCGTACACAGGTGCTGGAGTTTGAACAGGAATGTTGGATGGAGCCGTACATCCGGATGAATACAGAATTCAGAAAAAACGCAAAGAGCGACTTTGAAAAGAACTTTTACAAACTCATGAACAACTCAGTTTTCGGCAAAACCATGGAAAACCTGCGCAACCGTGTTGACATAAAAATAGTGCGCAGCAATGAGACAGACAAAATAAGAAAATTGGTTGCCAGTCCTTTATACTCAAGGCAGGTGTTATTCTCGAGCGACCTGCTCGGAATCAACATGCACAAAAGCAAGCTCATTCTCAATAAACCTGTGTACACGGGGATGACGATCCTTGACAACAGTAAGATCCTGATGTACGACTTCTTTTACAACAAACTGAAAAAAACAATACGGCTCGAAATGCAATCTCCTGTACGCAGACACTGACAGCCTTCTGCTGGAGATAGAAACGGATGACGTATACAAAGACATCGAACCAAACAAGCATTTGTATGATACGAGAGACTTTCCGAAAGAGCATCCACTTCGCTCAAAGATCGATTAGGATAAAGAGTGAGAGAGTGATTATGAGGCCACTAACACAAGTTAAGAGGAAAGTGATAACGAAGAACCTCGAATTAAAGATGTTTGAAGGACTACTTTCCCAAGCCGTTTCCAGACAACAGCCCTCCGAGCAAGTACGCAGCATGGCGGCTTCCAAGGATATCTTGTTTTGGACACCTCGTGGACAGTTACTTCGAAACCAGCGAATAATACCAGTGACCAACATCTCAGAGCTGGTTGAATATGTGTTACTCCCTTATAACGACGATGTTGCCAAACCCCGCGCCTTCAAAACATTTCTAGACGGGTTGGCAGAGTTAGGAATTAATAAGCGTTTGATAAAGAATAAGAAAAGTTTGGCTGAACTAATGGGAAAAGAGCGAGCCTATCGAGATAAAGACGGTGAGGGTGGTGATGAAGAAATGGTTTTCGAAAGCAGTGATGTTGAAGATGGCAAAGAGACATAAAACTTTGATCTGGATCATGAAGGAAATTCAGAAGTTGAATGTTCTGAAGAGAGCGCAAGTCTAGAGATTTTTCTTAGAGGAAAAGGCTGTTGCTACCATTGTAACGGAGAAAAAACTCTACCAAACTGCAGTAGTGAAATGCCCTAGATGCCACTGGCATGATGGTCCGACTTGCGCATACAAAATTCCTGTTGATCGTAAACACTCGACGGATGGATTTATTTGCTGCGCTAATTGTCACGCTATGAAACACACTGATTCAGAAACTTTTCAGAAGAGTCATTATCCTCCAGGCGAAGATGAAGGCGATTGATTTTTCCTCCACACGAAGTTCGAGAGGATGACTGACATTTATGCATTTCAAATCACTTTCTGTATTGTCTCTTAAGAAACGTGTAATTCATATTAGTCGCGTATTTCATTGATCCCTCCGAACTCTTATTGTAGTTATTTCAATGGCAGTGGTTTCAAGGGTGTCCCATGGGCTTCTTTACTGTAGAGTTGGTATGCAAATATGGGGAAGTTTGGATCATTTGCGTAATGCGTGACGGAGCGGAAAGCAAGATTGACGCTACCAACGAAAAGCGCGCTTTTATTTTAAGCACATAATAGATTCTACATGAGCCAATCAGGGTTAAAAGAGACCGGGCAAGCCTGGGCAGGTCAATTGTTGCTATTGAACTAGAGCGACGCTCATTAGTATGCCTATCCACTGATAAGTATGTGGGAAATCCAAATTAGTATGCAGAAATCCGAGGAAATCCGAGGAAATCCAAAACGGGGCTTAATCCATCCCTAACATACTACTAATGAATCTCACTCGTAACGGTAAGTGAAAACGATTGACTCTGGGGACGAGAATGACAGGAAGTGCGCAGTAATTTATCCCTTAATTCTTGGTGCGCATTCATTCTGCCAATGAAAAAAATCGAATTTTCCTTTGTAGCCAGAGTCACTCATGACGGTAAGTGCAAACGAGTTGCTCTGTGGACGAGAATGGTCGTCCACCTAATGTTCAGGACGTAAATAATTCAGGTTTCCAGTCCTGAGCGAGAACGTGAGTATTTATTTATGTATTTAAGTAGTGTTTGAGGTGGAAAATTTATATGAAACATAGAAATGAAAATTTGGTTATTTCTTTTTTTCTCTAAGCTTTGTATTTACTGGATTTTACTGCGAAGTTGGTGTAGAAATCGTTGCTAATAACCAAGATTTGGCGCTGTCTATTTCTCTGTTGTAGAATTTGCTTGTCATCGTAAATAGAAAATTAAAGGAATACAGAAATTGAAAAATTACTCTGGTTCTCCTGGTTCCTATCTATATGTAGGCTTTCGGTTATGTTTTAGAATGCATTCTTACGCCGTGATGGTCGCTTTAGATTGTATTGGGCCGAAAAATTCGGCATCATTCATCTCTTCGACTGAAAACCTGTCGTATTTTTGGTATGAGAAATTAGGAATTTTCCGTATAACGTTATGTAGTGAGCAGTGTCGCATTTTTCCTATTGGCTTTGTTCAAGGGTCAAGGTTAGCCCACGCGTGAATTGCCTGAGTTCTACTGAGATTGTTTTGCCTTGTAGTTTAATTGTTGGGTATTGATCTCTCGCTGTAGGCATGTTTGGGAATTCTTGTTTACCTTGGCCGAGACCTCCATGAGTTAGAAATCGTTTGTTGGCCATTCTTCCGAAGAAAGCCATTGTCGAAGAGGCTGGGTATCTGCTCGCTAAGACGAGTGAGCCTACCGCTTGAGTAGGTCCGTGGGAGAAGTCCTCGACATTTATTTATTTATAAGCATTTAGGAAATACATCCATGGAGGTACAACAAGAGGAGACGAAGTCCCTTACAAAGGTCGACCTCCAGTGGCCAGAGAGAGCGAAACAACGGAATAGGACAGACACTAGGGATGGTCACAGCCAGAGTTTTGTTACTTCCCTAGCGGTTCTTTTACGTCCCACAGTGTCTGATTAAGTGAAAGGACTGTGAGACGGGACATACGGTTTATCGTCCTTATCCGAGAAGACTAGAAAGTCTAACCGTATGTAGATGTCATTACAAAGGCACCACTTTCTCCTCCGTCAAGACTCTTCAAAAATAAATTCCTCATGTAGGACTGAAAATGGATTGTCATCTATAGTACCGTTCTCGTAGCTCAAGAGAAATAGGTCTTGGAGCTCGTTTAAGGAGAACGTGACAGAATTATTATTATTTTTTAGGACGCTGTTTGTCTGTTTACATGTCCTCGCACTTGGTTTGACATCATCGACCCAGTTCTCCAGCAGTTTTACTTGTCGTCGTCGGCGCTTAAGGTCTGTAATTTACTCGATCACAGACGACCGCAGAACCATGTGTCTATCTTTGCGTTCGACTGCAATCAACTTCGATCGTGCCGTCATATGGAAACCAACGTTCAGCGATCTGCGATCAATACGCTTGCGCGCCTGTTTGTTACAATCAGTACTCATCATCGTAAACACAGCCGAGAACGAACACGTCAGCGTTAGTAACAAGAAATTTTCTACGAGTGTTCTCAGTTTCCAACCTAAACGGTTAATTGAAGATTTTAAGGATAATAACAGAAATGCAAACAGCTGCCATTTGGGGAGAAAGATATCTGCGGCAGATGCGAAGACAAATTCCGTAATATTAAAATTGCGCACTGAAAATTGTAGCGAATGAAAAATACTACCATCTGGCTCCGGGTATTGTTCTGTTGATTGAAAATTTTACAATGCCGGTTTACTGAATCCACACATTATCGACAGACCGTACATTTGACAATTTCTTCTCTCTGACCAAAATGTGTGCTAAAATTTTGCCATGCGGTCATCTGCGATCCTTTTTGGAATTATATGGCAGATTAGTGTCCAAAAGAAACTCGATGTAAAACGGGGTAGTAACGAGGTATGTGGGATAAGCAATGAAAATGTGAAGCTTGTGGGATGTACCGTAATGTCTAGTGAAGGAATACCGAACAAATTAATGTTGACATTAAAATGTAATCCCGAGTATTAGCAGCCATGGAAATATACTAAAAATACTGCTAATACTCGGGCTCACATTTAACTTGGTAGATTTAAGGGATAATGCCTTCTACATACCACGTGGTCATAGTGCCCAATATGTAGCTTCAGCTTACCTTAACACATTAATTTGTGGGGGATAAGGGATCAGCACAGCTTTTGACAACTCTAGGGTTAAATCAAAATAGAAAGAAGGCTGTACAGAAAGAAGTGATGACGACGTCAATGGGAGTTCTGATAACGACGAGGATTTAACAATCGGGTACGATAGCAACGATCATATAAGTAATACTGCATGATGATCATCATTATCATCATTATCAGCCACCTCTCCTCGATCCTGGGCTTAGTAGATGTGGCCGCCGCACTACAAGATTTCAATTGTAAGCAAGAGCCTGCCATTGCAACAGAGCCGGTCCTGTGATGTTAAAGATTCCAACGTTCTTTGTTATTACAGTTATTGATGTGTTGAGGTATTTAAGCAAAGCGAGTTGCATGTCGAAAAAAACGAACGTCTTCCTTCACTGGCGATCCCCAAGGTTGCAATTGATCATGAGTGAACCACACACTTCAGCCTGGTCAGTGTACTACCCACTGAACATTCTGGCAAATGGATACCAGTTGATGTCATTTGCTTGTGGCTTGGTGGTATTTGAATTTCACTGTGTCGTCGATCGACCCCGGCATAGTTGCACGTGCTGCACGTGCAGAACCTTTGTAACTATTGTTCTGTGGCGCTCTCGCTGTCATCAGTGACCGTCCCCTTTGCCCTAGATAGTTTAAACATAAATCGGTCCTTAAATACCGTGATATAGGCTTAGAATGGGTGTTGTACACTCCTACTGAATCGG
>JAEMWC010000837.1:247500-255000 GCA_016490735.1 Pachyseris speciosa | reverse complement strand
AGAAATTGCAATTTGCTACTTCACTGATTCACCTGCACGGTAGTAATATTATGACAAAGTTAGAATAACAAGATCTCAATTCCCCTCATATTTTATTTTCACTATTGCATCATGTTCATCATGTGCAGATAGTAGCACTGCCTTCTCTAATACAACGCATTCTTCAAGTACAGTCAATACTGCTTGTGTTATGGATGTCTAGAAAACGATGACTCAAAATACGACGGCATAGAAAGTCGACTAAGTAGAAAACGATGACCCATGAAAACAGTGAATGATTAGTGGCATGGCTTTTGACTGCTTTTGATCCCAGGAGTTTGTTTTCTCATTATAGGTCCGCCAGCTTGCACTAAAGACCATTACAGAACGCAGGATTTTATGGCATAAACGTTACTGGAATCTCGGTGAAATGTGAGGAGAAAACTCTTCAGCAGGGTGAAACTGTTTGCTGAAATACGTCACTTGAAACCGATACATTGCTATAAAAAAGAGACTTAGGTTTCTGCAGCCAGTTCTATAGTTGGATTTTATGTCACGCAAGTAAAAAAATAGACTGTAATCGCTTGTCATTCAAACATAATGTCAAGAAATTGAGATATTGTACAAAAATATTAAATAAACTACCTGTAAAAGTCTCAGGAGTGTGTGATATCCAGTACTTGAGTTATTCAGCAAAATGTACCACTCAAAATTACAGCGGTTTAGTATGTAGAAGCCAAGGGCACGATAAAAACATCTCGAGTTCACTTTGGCTGTGTTAAAACCTTTCGTTTCGGTGTTGAACTTGACACTTCATGCTGTCTACATATTAGTTGTTCAGACCTCGTAAACACAAGGTGAATCGTCATTTTAGTGTTCGTGATGTTAACATGGCGGCCTTGTTTTGTGCAACCTCATCCCCAGGGCCTTCCCTGACCGCCGACCGGTTAGTTCAGTGGTAGAGCACCGGACTACCGTGCGGGAGGTCGCGGCCGGACCAACACTCAGGGTCTCTAAATAATTGAGGAGAAAGTGCTGCCTTTGTAATGATATCTGCAAATGGTTAGACTTTCTAGTCTTCTCGGATAAGGACGATAAACCGTAGGCCCCGTCTCACAACTCTTCATAATTGATTCTGTGGGACGTTAAAGAAAAGAGTAGGGGACGTAGTCCCCGGTGTGGTGGTCTATCTCTACTAGAATGTGGTTACCGGGGAGAGATTTGCAGTTACGGGCCTACAGTAATTGGCGCACGCTGTTGTAGTGTCCCTGCCAGGTCTTTGGCGAAGCTAATAAAATAAAATAAAATTCCAAGAGGTACTGCTATATTTAGCTTGTGCTTGCGCAGAAACGCCGGAAGTGAGCTTTGTGGATTAAACACGACAAAGAATCAAAAATTAAACGAGACTTACCTTAAGTCGATGTTTGATTGGGATTCTGCCGAGTCATCCAATCAGGCAGATAATAGCACAAGAAGCGCAGGTGGGTATATATTATGCCTACACAGGGCATGGGCGTGACTTCTCGTGCTACTGACTTCTCGGCAGAATCCCAATCAAACATCCACTTAAGGTCTCGTTTAATTTTGATTCTGCCTCGTCATCATGTGCACTACGAAGTCACGTGAGATTTCAAAGCAACTCATAGCACACGAATAAATTGCAAGAAACAAGTTTAATAGCAGCTTCAACTTAGCTCAGTAGAATGGTTACAAAAGAACGGCCTGGTTCAATCTTTCTGTCATAAAACCTGGCAAAAGTGGCAGCAGAGGCCCAACCTGAAGTTTTCATAATCTTTAGCCTTGGAAGCAGCAGCTGATCTAAAACTATGAGGCTTGTAAACTGTAACATCAATGCCTGCCCTAGACATCATTTGCTGGATCTAACGTCTGATTGTGTCTCTACTAGCTCTCTTATGTGTCTTCTGATGGGTTATAAACAATCGTGATTCACTACCACGCAGCAACTTAGTTTTATCAAGGAACACGGAACAAGTGCTAACAACACAAAGATAACTGTCATGTGGATAAGCAGTTCACTTAATGATTAGATCAGAGGATGATCTGCCAGGTTTGCTTTGTTTTAAGTTACTGTTGAGCATAAACGTATAGGCAGCCTCCTCTCGAACCATCCCTTAAGTGTCTAAAAGGTATAGAGACTGTCCTGTCTGAGCTGTGGTTAATGCAACTAACATGACAAGTTTCAAAGTCAAGTCCTTCAGTGAGAGGTTCTGGGAGTTGACCATAGCGCCAATATACTGGAGAACCAAGTTGACATCCCACGTTTTACTATAACGAGGAAGTGGGGGCCTACTTTGGAAAATGCCTTTCATGAACCTCTTAACATCAGGGTGCTCACCAAAACTTGGGTGAGCTGAGTCAGGAGTGTCTGAAATAGCAGACATAGCACACATTGCTGAGTTTATACTGCTGTAACTCAATCCTTCTTCATATAGGATTGTCAAAAAGTCCATACCCATACTTACACTTGGGCACATTGGATCAGTCTGCCGTTTAGTACAGAAGGGAAGCCATTTCTTGATGTGTGCATCATACTGCTTCTGTGATGACTGGCGCCAGGATTGTAGGACAATGTTGGTTGCTTGCTCAGAAAAGCCTCTGTTTTGATAGAGTCGCCCCATAAATGACACGCTAACAGATTCAACTTTTTCTCAGTGGGTGAAGTTTCTGGCACCCTGGAGGTGTCAGCAGTGTTCCCTTGTGGCTGATTACCAATGGCGGGGCCACGAGTAGTCTCAGAAGTTTTGGGTACCTGTACCAGTATTCCCTCTGCTTAGTTTGCTCGAATTTTTTCCAGACATCTCCCAATCAGGCTGAAGGGAGGGAATGTGTAAAGGAAAAAATTATTCCAATTAGCAGAGAATGCGTCAATAAACATTGCATCTGGATCGGGTCTCCAGGAAGCGTAGACTGGACATTGTTTATTTAAACGCGATGCAAACAGGTCAATGTAGGACCGACCAAACCTCACGGTGATCAAATGGTACATCTTTGACTCTAACTTCCATTCAGTGCGGTCATTAAATTGCCGGGATTCTATATCTGCTTCAGTGTTCTCGCATCCTGGCAAGTGTGTGGCACTTAACCAGATATTGCGTTCAACACAATAGTTCCATATTTGTCTAGTGACTGTGTTGTGTTACAGTCAAGGGACTTTGAACCACCCATATTATTGATTTAACAAACAACTGTGGTGTTGTCACATTGGACTCGAATGTGCAAGCAACATCAGAATCAAGAATACAGCCAATAATTCCAGATAATTAATGTCATGGGATGCTTCCTGTTGATTCCATCTTCCCCCTGTTTTCTGCTCTCCCCGAACACCTCCCCAGCCATGGGACGAGGTATCTGTTTGAATGAGGAAGTCAGGTTCTCCATGAGAAATGAGTTTGCATGTAATATCAACATTAAATATCCAACAATTTAGTTCTGCCCTAGAACCTTGGGAAAGGATCATAGAAGCCCCCAAATTGCCTCTGTTCTCTCTCAAGGCATAAGATTTGTCTCCTTCCAGACTACGATAGTGGAGAGGGCCATGCTCAACCCCTGGAAACTTGACGCTATAAGTCCTATGACCTCTGCCAGATGTTGGATTGTGCATTGGTCTTTGTTGACAAGACTTAGACATGCATTTTGCAGTTTTTCTTCGGCTTTCAGTATGTTGGACTGTCATTGAGACTGAGTTAAGTATAAATCCCAGGAATGTCAATATCTGAGACGGTATAAGCACCGATTTTTCATTGTGAATAGGAAACCCAAGTTACTGTAATAACAAGACAGTTGCTTGTACATTTTCATAACATTCCCCATATGACGCTCCTTGAAGATAGCAGTCATCTATATATGACGAAGATAAGAAGCCTTTTTGCCTAAGTAAATTAAACACTGGTTTTAAGAGTTTAGTAAATATTTGTGCTGTTGATGCCAGCCCGTTAGGTAAGTAGGTATATTGATACAATTTGTCCCTCCACATAAATTTGAGGTATTTGTGATGTCCTACTGCAACTGGTACAGTATAGTAGGCATCCTTTATGTCCACGGATGTCATAAAGCACCCTTGAGTCATAAGATCTGTCACAGATTTAAGTGAGTCCATTCTGAAGTGCCGATAAACAATAAAATTGTTTAAATCCTTTAAATTAAGGATCATCCTACAGTCTACTCCATTCTTTTTAGGTCTAAGGAAGATTGATGAAACAAATTCTTCCTGGGAGTGAGTTGACTCCACAATAACCCCTTTACTAAGGAGTTTGATAATTTCAGAATCTATGAAAGCAGATTCTGTATCATTAAATTTAATGATCTTATAGCCAGGTTTCTGTAACGGAGGTACACCTTTTATGAACTCTATATGACAGTGTTCAGCCCAGTCTAAGACTTCTGGGTCATCAGTAATTTCTTTCCATGCTGGGACAAATTGTTGCAATCTACCAGCATGTGAACAACTAAGTGTATCGCTTACCTTATTAGAGGGGCTTTCTGGCCCTATTTGTTTGACCTCCTCCCCCCTCGTCTTTCTTATGGTGTGGGGTGGGAAGGGGGGGGGGGGGGCTTTTCCAGTTTAACTGTTTGTTGGAGTTGTTGCCGTGACCTCGGGCGGTGTACTTGTAGCCAAAACCTTTGGATTTTGGTAACTTGTACCCTCTGTATCCCTGGCTTTTGTGGGCTTCCGTTTTAGGGTTTAATTTGTTGCTAACTTTGGTCGCTTCTGCGAGGTCTTTCAGTTGTTTGGTCTTGTTTAGACAAGTCAGAATCATTGCCAAACAAGAAGTCCGTGAATGGGACTGAGTTGGAGCACAGATGTTTGTAATCTTCATTCAGCTCGGGCTTGACATTGTCCCTACGCCGCATATTTAATTCGAAGTTAGCGGCACCTATGAGAGCTATAGCATCTGTGGCCGCTCTTATTAATTCTGGAACATCCAAGACATCTTTGGGGACTTTTTCCCGTGCATCTACAAGCTTCTGAACGATAGAAACTATTGGAATAATCCCTTTGACAAGATTGGATTGCACTCGTTGTAACTTGATGTCATGAGACCTCCTGTCAGATTTGAGTTTATCCCAAATCAGATGGTTGACCTTTGTGCTTGTGAGACATTCGCAATTTTCTGGTCTGTTATAGCGATTCTTTGTCTCAGTCAGGACCTCATCCGAGAGCTTTTCTCTCATGAGACCATGGACAATTTTGGCAATCTGTTCGTTTACAGCGGGAGCCTTCTTTTGATCAAGTTTGAGATCGTTTGCAATGCCTGACGGGACGTCAATTTCGCCACAACCACTAGTACGCCGTGACTCGGAGCTCTGAATTATCAGAGCGTTTATGCTCTGTTCAGTTGTTGCATGTTTCTGGCTTTTATCAGCAGTGCTTGTTTCAGCGGGCCCAGCTTGCTGGTTGGTGTCCGCTTGTCGGGCTCGTTCAGCCGTGTTAGGAGGCTGTTCTGCATTTTCCTCCAAATCTAAACTACCTTCCTCGATTACGTGTTGGTCAATGGATTCCTTCATTTCCCCGAGGGATTCGGTCATTGAAGTTTTCAATGAAGCAAGATCACTCATCAGCTCACTCATGGTACTGACTGCCGACACAATGGCAGATACGCCGGGCATGGCGGTTGGCGCCGCGCCATTCGACAGTTCGGTCATTCTTCCGCAAACTTTGTTGATCAAGCGTCTGGCTTCCAGCAAAACCTAGCAGATTACTGCTTCAGTGCTGAAGACACAGTTATCAGTTATTGTGCGGAAACTTTACCGTTTAAACGCTAACCTTTCTTTTTCTGACCGACTCGAGCAAAGGCGGGAAGTGCACTGACCACTTGAGCGACTGGTGCTTTCTCACGTGACTTCTTAGTGCGTATGATGACGAGGCAGAATAAAACGACGTAGAACCAAGCCCAGATTTAGACCCGGCCGACTTCCGGCCGAGTAAAAAGTGATCGGGTTTTCAGAACTTTTTTTCAGCAAGGACAGGATAATGAACCAGACACGTTATTTTACTTGCAATGTTTCCAAAATTGCTTGCTTCATATGGCTCTCTACACATTAAGGAAGCAAGTGTTAACTGGTGAAGCAAAGTAAAATTTGAATTTTTTCTTTTCTTGAGTAAAAAAAAAGTAAAAAAAGTAACAAAAGAGCTTAGATTTTAATAAGGTGAGCAGAAATGTTTAGCAGAATTTATATGTACTGTAGTTAACATGATAATCGCCAACAATAAAGAATGGGGTTTAACGAGAAATTTATGAACATCAGAAGGGAAGTGGCGTAAAAGGCTAATAAAGATTTCCCGACGAAGTTATCAACTATCAACGGAATACTACAGTGGCACATAAAATAGGGAGACAACAAACAAGACAAAGGGAATACATGTGGAAAGCACTCAAAGCGGATTTTTTTCGCGCGAAGCATGGTGCTTGCTTGGCCATATTGAATCTGATGTTGGCAATATGTTTGATTTTGATGATACTGCACAACTTTGCAAATTCGAATATATGCTACTGTTATCACCAGGAGCCCCAAGGTCTGAATAAGAGCAGAAGCCAAGTAATTATCACTGGAGATGGATATAAACTAGCCAGACCACTCGTGAGCCATATAACGATTTTGCCAGCGCAAATACGTTTTTCTGTAACGAGCTCTTGATATCTTAAATGCAAATATACGGCAATAAATCTGTCAACAGCAATGGCTGCAATGGTAAAAAAAAGATGTTGCTACCATGGAATATGCGAAGAAAACTTTGGCTGTCATGACGTATGGGCACAAGAACTCAAAGTCACGTCCTCCTTTTGCTGAGCTGCCCCACCCAACATCATAGCCATGATTACAGCTACAACCAGTTGCAAAAATGTTAAGACAATCCCAATAAAAAAACACCCTGTTATCCTAAACCTCTCCCTTGTGAGTTAATACACGACAGGCAAGACTCCCCTCCTCCCCCTCCCCTGATCAAAGTTGCAATATGAAAACTCGAACTTGCTTAACATGGCAACAATTCAGAATTACTGTTCAAGAGAAATGAAGTTTGCTAAATATCGGAAACATTTTCAGTCCGTTGTCACTTACTAACCTGTAGCTTTAAATGCTAATGAATTTCACTCTGAAATATATTAACTCCGCATCACTCTTTATTCCATCATCAATACCGCGGATACAGTATTTAATTTTTCAACACCATCACGTTCTTTCCCTCTTTAAGGGTTATATTTTATGGCTGGCCTCTTTCAAGTGAAATGAACGCTACTGAATTTTTCAAACAGGACGAAACTACTGTATGTACTGTGCTTTTCACAGCAAAGGCCCCGAAATGAATCATTCAAAGGAACATCGTTATTTGTCACTTGTCTGTTCCTTAGAAGCCACATTTGGTTTGAGTGGCCGTATTAACGAGCGAATTTATAGAGGAATATATACGTTGGGATTTCACAATCGCCTCATTAACGGGGTGCCTCGCGTATCTTCCAAACAGAATCATGTTTATTGTAGAAATTTCAATTACAATTGGAA
>JAEMWC010000837.1:215000-242500 GCA_016490735.1 Pachyseris speciosa | reverse complement strand
AATACTAATACCAATACCAATACCAATACCAATACCAATACCAATACCAATACCAATACCAATACTAATACCAATACTAATACTAATACTAATACTAATACCAATACCAATACTAATACTAATACTAATACTAATACTAATACTAATACTAATACTAATACTAATACTAATACTAATACTAATACTAATACCAATACCAATACCAATACCAATACTAATACTAATACTAATACTAATACTAATCAATTTATAGTGCGCAAATTAGTAAGTTGTAAGTAGAAATATTCCTACTACTGCTATTGGTCAGCCGAGTTATTGTAACTCCACAATACCTGTTTGATCAGACTTTGCAGTAATAATACTCGGACAACTGTTTATCTTATCATTGTACTTTGTCTGATCTCGATCTACCTTGATGTACCATGATCTAACGTTACGCATCGTCCACGATTTTTGCTGTGGCTTTCAAAACCTTAACTGAAAAATATTTAAATGTAAGAACTGAAAAATGAAAGCTCCCCTTACGACTAGGGTAGCATATAATTTTTTATCATGATTTGTTGGGCACGGCCTAACGTTTTTAGGGGATTAATCTGACCACAAGAAAAACGTTATAATTAATTTCTTTGAGTGAATTGTAATTAAAAGTGGAAATGGTTGGAGCACGTGCTTACGATGTATCAGTGTGCCAGCCCACGTACTGCCCACACATGTTGCCTGGAGGAGGAAAAGAAAAGTTGTCGCCCCCTTGACACATTGAGAAGAACGATAAGAAAGAAATAAAGGAGGCCGGTCGTATTCCTCAGGACAGTAGCAGCGACTGCAGCAGTTGACAGAATTAGCGTGGAGAAGGCCCATATATGTCTATATGCCCTTAGAGAATCGGACCGAAAATGATGATGATGATTTTTTCAAGATTTCGTTTGACTCGACCAAACTTCTTCAGGGAGCTTGTGACAAAGCAAAACCCACACAACTCATGGTTAACAGTTTAAATTTTAAAGTTCTTTTATTGTCGTTTCTTAGGGTTCTTGTTTGACTGTAGTTACTGTACTGTCATACATGTATTAAACTTGACCTTGCATGAAATCTGTTGCTATAAGTAGAACAATTTCAATCAGCCCAACGCACAGTTGTGATTTCCATAAAAGTCTCGTATAATTAGGTGGTCTGAGTAGAAAGCGATTACATTCATATGTTAATCCTACACTCAACTAATACACGCTGGCGATAAATTGAAATTAAAACAAAAACTTTTCTTTACGTAGCTAAGCATGCTGACTTCTTTCTGTGCCAAGAACGTTTAGGAATTAACCTCAATCCTTGAATTTCAACCACTCTTGTTTTTGTCCCTTTGCAGCCCTTGGAAATATTTTTGTTATTTATGCACTACGCCAAAAAATCGTCAATAACTGCTAATCTTAAGAATTTGTTCCTGAGTCTCGCATTCTCCGATTTTGCTCTTGGATTGTTTAGACTGTTAGTTAATGTTTGGTGTCAAATGCACCGTAATTTTCGATACGGCGGCAAGAAGACACCATAAGTTTGCCGACTTTTTGTGCCCATCATTTGCTGCAGCAAACGTGTCTTTCTTGGCATATTTTCTGTCTGTGGCGTTCTTTTTACAATTGGCGCCATTGCTCTACACCGATTTATTGCCGTGACTTTACATCTACGCTATTTACCCTTTTAATACGACTACCCCGTTAATATGCCAAAGTCCCATGGCCCGTTGGTAGCCGCTTTAACGGGGTAGAATCAAATTTCATGGCTAGCTAGCCTCGTTCAAGTTAGATAAACAAACTGAAGTTTTCAAACAGAAGCAAACTGCTATCCTTTTGAAAGCAAAAGCCCTAGCTGAACTCAAGCAAAAATTATATCGTCATTTTTTCTTACGATTTGTCACTTTTTAAGCGGCCGTCGCTTAGCGACGAGCCGCTTCTTAAATTACCCGTTTTTTTTTTTTTTAGTTTTTTTTGTCGTGGTGTCCGCCGAGAGGCCCGTGCCCCTCTCGGCCAGAGGAAGAAACAATGTCATAAGTAAAGAGATAAATATTCTAATTGCGGCGCCGCGACTTGAACTCGCGACCTTCGGATCCCAATCTCGGTCCCTTATCCGATTGCGCTAAGGAGACATTTCTTGCGGTTATTAAAGAATTTTGTACTAAATAAAGTCATTAGGTCGGTCACGCATCGTCCCTTTAAAAGCCTTTCAATGCTCAAGGGTTACAGAGGAAAGAAATGTTTTGTCAGAATAGAATTACTCCAATGTACATCCAGTAGGAAAGGAATTTATTTGAAAGCGTTTATTTTGGGTAGCATTTCACAACACAGATGACTTAACGAAAGCTATTCGGAAGACCGTAAATGTTTTTAGACTGAACTTGTAGATTTTGGTGGCCATAAAATACAGGGGTCAGAGTCGGAAATGGCGAAATCCTTTCAAAAAGAAATGTTTAGTCAGAATTATAGGAAATGAATTTATTTGAGCGTTCCTTTTGACCCGGTTTTAAAGATAAACAAATATTGACCGCAACATACATTAGTAGTATTGAGATTTCGGTTATCGTCGAGAAACTGGTCAACGGATCGAAGACGCAGATTTATACCAAATTGTTCGCTTTCTTTGAAATTGTCAAACAAATCGAAGTGCCAGTGTTTTGTGAAGCTTCAGCTGGCCTTGGTTTCTCGCGTAGCGAATATCCATAGAATCGGTTGAGTACTTTTCCGTGTTAAATTGCAAAATAGGGTTACAGCTTAATGGGTTGACAAAAGAAAAAAGAAAAACAAGTTAAAAGGAATAGAAAAAAAAAAAAGAGATCAAAGAAAAAACAAACTTCACTTGGCGGAGGCTGGAACCATCGACCCTAAGTTGTCATTACAATGCGAAAAGAGCGTGCTATCCCACCAGGCCACCAAAGTCTTCCTTAAACCCACAGTCAAATTTTAAATACTTTATCATTCGGAGTGACGAATTGACTGTCATGCCAACTGAAAGGTGACAAAAATTGAATTACGATCAACTTGAACTTATCCTGTGCATTAATCCGGCTCGGATGGTCAAAAAGGCCGCTTCTAATTCTCGCAGAATTTCTTGTTGTCTTTTAAAATGTACATTTGATTTGAGTGGACGTATTAACGAAGTAAACTTACAAAGGAATATACACGATGTGATTTCACGATTTGGCCGTTGGCCACGGTAACGGCGTGCACGCATTAACCTGCGGGGTTTTCGTATGGGAAAATGTATGGGGCTTTCGCCGGGACGAAAAAAGGTGGCCGCACGGCTGGGTCCCTCGGTATGGTGACCACTCGCGTGCTTACCAATATCGACGGCATACAAAGCTCTTACTTGTGATATGTGGACTAGACTGGTGAATGGTAGAAATTGATGCCTTGCAACAACTAGTAGGGGACGCATTTGGAGATGAAGGGAATATTATGCTCACCCACTTTCAGATTTCTAATCACACTAGACGAACACATCATTGGCTCCAAACGACGAGTGTCTGTCAGAACATGCTATAGTAACCGTGTTTGATAACCGACGGTTCAGTCTCAAGAGTTTCAGGGGGTCGTTAGAGTGAAAGAGACGTTTAGAAGACATCTTGGAACGTTATGAAGTTTATTCTTACCTTGAAATAACACTGAACAAGCTTACGGTATATCAGCTTCCTTGTTTACGTCCTTAACTCACAACTCCTTGACGTGATTCGCGATCAGTGGTGGGCAATGCTCGCTATTGATGACTTTTCTAATGCCACTGACGTTAAACAGGAAATGGAAAGAAAACATTTTGAGATATCTGATTGCTTTTGAGGTGACAATCTCGCTGTTTTGCTGTTTCACATATATATTTTTACCTTTACCTTTCGTTTAGTTTAAAAACTTTCCCCATCGTGGTTTTGACATTGTTACGAATTTCTTGAAATCGCCAGCAGTAAACTAAAAGATTTACTGAAGAGTTAAGGTAGATTAAAAAAATTGTGATATAAAAAGCTATCGTAAATGTCATATTAAACTCAGAAAATTCCAAAAGAATTCCACAAACAGTATTCGGTATATAGAAAACTATAAATATAGCATACACATAAAATGTGTTGTAAGCTGATGACTTGACACGAACCACTTGTAGTTTCTCTGCATCACTTGCAACTTGGAATTGGCTACAAATTTTATTTTGATGATATCGCGCTATTTGGTATATCCGAAAATACGCCGCACTGGTCACCAAAGCTCCTACAACTTCAAGTACCACCGCTACGATGTCATTGTATTTGGGAAGAAAGATATAGACCAACGTGATGAAAAAACTGGCTATCCACAACGCCCCAAGACAATGCGAACGCGTCTGTCAGTCACGAATTCGTGATATCGTAAATGAAGAGAGACGGCGAGGAGGCGGTCAACTGCGATGACGACTATTGATAAGAACGATGCCACGGCAAAAAGGTACGCTAAAGATAAGTACACGGTGACTACTGTTGGACAGAAGAAGTCAGTGTTGTAATTACCACCGAGGACATGTGTAAAATCGCTGCGATGATGCCACCATGCATTGGCTGAACAAATAACCCGACTGCAAGATCAGAGAACCCCAGGCTTAGAAACAGTTTCCTCAAACTGCCCGGTATCACTGACGAGGCGTTCCATACAGCGCGAATAACAAGGAGATTTCCAAGTATCGCCGTTATGCAAAATATAAAATTCAAAACGCAAAGAGACAGCATGAAACCTTCGTGAAACTCAGCAAGTTTTGTAAGTTCCTCCAGTCTTTTGTTGCAAATATGTATCACCATACCTGTTGATTCTTTAAGCTCCTACTAAATGCTGCTGAAGGGAACGAAAAAAAACAAACAATTTGTTCTTGTACACGAACTTATTTACATGTTCACTGATAAATGTCGCCTCAAAACAAAATTAATTTAAATATTCAATTACGTATGTTCGTTTATATTTAGATATGACTCTTTGCGTTTATGGCAAATGACATTTGCTATGCCTACACCCTTTAAGAGCATTCTCGATTAAAGAAACAATTCAATCTTTAGTAAAACAGCCGTATCCTTTCTAAGCATAGACCGAGGTAAAAAAGAATATAAAAGAATAGCTGAAAAGGTCAGTAAAATTAAACCCCAATTTTTATTAAAAAAATATGAAAGGCGATCTGCGAAGCGACAGTGTTCCATCAAAAGGACTTTTATTTATTTTAATTTTCACTGCTATTCCTTTCACGTTTTGAGTTGATCAAGTGAGGAGCCTCTTTGGCCCATCAAGTGGTGAGTTCAAAGAAGATCTATCTCTATTCGGCATACATAAAAGCCGAAAAGCATATTTTGTGGAGAGTTTGAAGTAGAACGTAAAGTCAGCTGAGTGGACACTCTATTTAAGCGAAGGTGGCTTTTTTAATTAAAAAATATATTTATATTTGCTTAGGTGAGATGATCTAAGCTCTAACACTGAGAATAACACAAACAGAAAAAATGCGGCAGTTAGCAAGCGTTGAGAACAGGAAGCAGCTCCATTGCAGCCTAACTGCTAATTATATTGCTTCACACTGTATATATGTTTGTCAAGCTACTATTTTCATTACCGTGGAAAAAAGAAAAAAGAAAACAAAAACGAAAACAAAAATCAATTGAAATTCAATAAGCTAGACAAGCAGGTAGGAACGGGTTTAAATGCATCTGTTAGTTAATGGAGATTTTAATATCGGTCGCGCCATCTCTTGAAGCTCTTTTAACTAGTTCTCGTAAAACCAAAACTAAGTCGGTTGTAATATGTAATATTTCATGTTGTATCCTCTCAGTCAGGAAAATACATACCTCTTACTAACCGAGTTCGAGGTCCGTACTGTAAGTTACGGACCGAGTTTTTTCCTGTTGATTTATGGCCCAAGCGCGAAGCGCGCGGGCCATGAATTAATGGTATAAAACGAGGATCCGTAACTTACAGTACGGACCGAGAAAACGAGGTTAGTAAGATATTTATTGTATCTCTGAGGTTAATCCAGCGCGCGGGAAAGAAACCTTGTTGAAGTCAAGCGGGCCGTACTGTAGAAAACGGCCCGCAAAATTGACCAATCACAGCGCGCGTACAAAGTGAGAGATATAATAATAGCTCTTAATGCTTTCTTCGCTAGCGTAGAAAATTACTTATGCGTTTAATTCTGAACGCTTCTTAAAATAATGGACCACGTTCATTTGCAACCAGTGTAGGTGTGCCCGTTTCTCGATGTTCTAGCTTGAATGATAGACGTGTCCAAAGTCAGAGTATTCAGTACGCTACAGTCTTTTCCTACACAGGAAAATTGCGCGGCAATATGGTGTCAGGTTTAAAAGCCAAGCCTGCAAATCGGAACCTGAATCGCGTTAATGATGTGAAGAATCGTATTCTGTATACGAGTTCTTTATCCCTGAACGCAATGGAAGTTCTTTTCAAAGTAACAATTGTGGACTGCAAGCAATAATTTGAAGCTACATGAACATTTTTCTCAGGGAAAAAGAATTTTTTGTAGACTCCTAAGGTAGCTCCGGAGTTAATGCTTGTGCATTCCCAAGTAGTCAGCTCAGCGGGTACAGAATTTGATATACTGGATAAGGTAGAAATTCTAGCGGAAGACCGCCAGAAAGGTAGGAGGTACAGTGCAAATCCCGAGGGAGTGAAATCGCCGCGACCACCTAATAAAATACATTAAAAAGTAGAGGCAAATCACTGATGCATGTGGATGGCCAGAGGACGGCAACTGGACCATAGGTTTCAGTTAGTGTGAATGCTAGTCTCCCTGTTATGTACCAATTAATCGACAACTGCATCAAAAATGCATCAAAATGACGCGAAATAACCAGACGTACAAAATAGTAGCAATACTCCGAACAAAAAAAAAAGAAGCCTTTTCCAAAGTTCTTTTAAGAGGAATATGGCTAAGCTAGGTAGACCCACTGAATCAAAGCATGCTGAAGTATACATTTCAATTCAAAATAGACAGACCGCAAACAAATGTTGTTTCTGCATGTAGTAACTGTTCATCAGTAGGATACCTAAAATGTGTGCAATTCCACAATTGGTTTTGGCTCCATCAAATCCTATTTAGTATACAGAGTCGCCAGACACAGCCAGGGACCAGCTCCGGCCAACCTACAGCCCACATCCTACCGTCAAGCCTATTTCCCATTGCCAGAAGCATCCGGGGTTCATCAAATCATTCAGTACTGGTTTTGATCACTATATTCAGACTATTTACGTCAAGAACATCAACAAAAGTTAAAGCAAGCATATCAAGGCAAGTGAGTGATCGATCCAGATACAGGAAGGAACGAGGTGCGTTCGAACAAAGGCCAAGTACAGTTCTTCGAGAAATAAATTATATCCGCGTATGGGCCGTTGGCATCCTTAAAAGAGGTGTAGATTCAAGGAACATGCCTATGAAGCCAACTAGACTACCGGGAAACAGCTACGGCCAATGGAAGAGAGTTTTATCCTAAGAAGCGACTAAGTCAAAGACCAGAGTTTCATCGTCTGGGATAGAGGCATGAAGAGAGACAAAACTTGTCAAAATGCAACACGACAGCTGAAACATAATGGGGCATAATATAAATTAATCGTAACAAAGGAAAATTTATTGGAGACGTACAAGACATTTGATCGAAATCGGAGCAGAATTCTAGGAAAGAATAAGCGTGATACGTAGAACTGGATATAATACAAAATTGCTTTTAACTAACTCACTCTAAATATGTATTTTACCTTTAATGTGTTGTTGCTCTATTCAAGAGCTTTGCATAAACGCAATTTCCTTGATATCCTCGTTTAAGTCCGCCAAATCTGCGGGGTTGATTTAATGAAAGTACGATATCTCGGTCAAATGCTTCGGTCTCACTTACAAAAGCACCGGAAGCACAGCAATCATTTGGTCCCTGGTTTTTGTACTGATACAAACGTCGTTCTTTTAAATATTAGCCAAAACCATGGGTAAGACGAGTAAACATTCCCTGATTTCGATGTCCGCGATGAAACTGAATGGCGTGCAACGAATCACAATTGGTTCTGGATTAGCGTCTGTTGACTGATTGAGAGAGTGGCGTGCGTCTTTTTAAAGTGTCTATATCGTCTTCTGGTTTTTGGTGGTTCTGATATGTACATAGTAGAGTAGATAGCTGTTCAAAGAGGTTTTTTCGAATTCCGCCGTGTTTTTGCCCTGAAATCGTCGTTCAAATTTCTCGCTTGAGCCACGCCCATCAAACTTGACCGAGCTAGTAAGGGGCATGGGTATATTCCTGATTTGACGTCACAAACTGCTTTGCATGCATGTTTACAAAGACTTAATGAAGTGCAGCTATCTACTCCTGATATATTCCAGAACCACAAAAAAAAAACAAAACAAAACAAAAAAAAAAAAAAAAAAAAAAATTAAAGGAGCCATATCAAACCAAACGAGAAATTCACACCCTCGCGTCATGTTGTAAAAGTAATTTTCCTGTAGACCTGAAAAAAGTCAGACGTCTTTAATACCCTTCAATTTTCTGGTCTCGCTTTTCGTTTACGCCATACCATAGTTTTAATTTTTTCCTTTAAGGTGCGCTTTCTTTTTACGTGCCTCCATGTTACAGTTTAATTCTTTGACTTCTGTCAATATTTAATAGACAGTCCTTTACATTAATATTAATCTCGTCCTTAATGATTTTAATAGGTAACAAGCACATTTCATTTGACGTCTTCTAGATGTGCGAGGGGCAAGCCTTCGTACTTTGTGTCACTTGATTGACTATTGCACAAACCAAGATCGTTTGGCGAGTTTTTCGGTCTATAAGCAGGAGAGACTTACTGTTGTAGTGCTATTTTCACTAGTAGCTAAGCCTCAGATGACAGTAAACACTTTTAAGTGTTTACTGTCATCAACATGCTTAAGTTTTCCAAGGATTGATTTTGATATCCATTAGTTGCGGTCATTTTAATGATGCCATTAACATACAAATATATTTATTCTCAGCTAAAATATATTTTCTCCCTTCATGTGTAATATTGTTGACTTTTTAAGAAAAGACTAGAGGCTACAGTTAGCCTAAACTCGGGCTTGCAAATAACATATATCCCTAATTTAACGCTAAAAAAGAATAGAGAGAAGTCTGTCTTTTTTACATCGGACGCATTGCGCTTGCGTTAGAGTCTATTTCTTTGCAGTGTATACCCATAGACCCCTATCAACATACATCCGGCATTAAAATTACAAAATTGCTTTACAGCTGAACCACTGAGAACAATAATAATAATACTCGTAAAAAATATTTATAAAAGAAGACGAAACAGAGAAACGAAAAAAAAAAAAAATCTTGATAGGTGCCACTAGTAGGAGTCGAATTCGGAAGGACTCTGCATATCTAATGAGGTCAAAATAGTGTATTTACTCCAAAAAAAATAAACTAAGCACACTTCTTTTCGCTTCGATGGATATTTCTGCTAAGTGTTTGACAAAGAAAACGCTTATCGAACGATGTAGGATTTTTTCGCATGGCTCGGTGAAATGTGAGGAGAAAAAATAATCAGCAGAGTGAAACTGTTTACAAATACGTCATTTGAAACATAAGAAAGACAGTAAGGTTTCTGCGGTCAGTTTCACGTCACGCAAGTAAAAACTAAAATCGCTTATCATTCAAAAACTAATGTTCAGAAATTGAGATGTTGTGGAAAAATAGTAAATAAACTACCTGTCAGGGGTCCCAGGGGTGTATGATATACCGTACTTGAGTTATTCAACGAAATGTACCACTCAAAATTAGTTTAGTATGGAGCGGCCACGGGGAAACACGTCAGTCTAATTCAAAACATCTGGAGTTAAGTTTGGTCATGTTAAAAGCTTTCTTCTCGCTGTTGAACTTGCAAACATTCGTATGGACACTTCTCTTAACATATTAGTTGTTCAGAGTTCAAAGACACAAGGTGAATCGTCGTTTTCCGATACGTGACAACAAGCATCATTCTTGCTGTTGTGAGTGAAATGAGCTTTGCGGATGAAACACGACGACAAAGAAAAATAAAAAGAAGAACGGACGCCTTTTTTTAACCTCGGGCGTTCTACGAAGCCCGAGTAAAAACTAAGGTATATAATTATGATAAGGTACTGCAAGAGTAAACTGTATTTCTTAATGTCGGTTTGATGACAGATACAGCATGAATTATTTTGTGGGAGACGACAAAACGTATTACCTAAGACTTCAAACTGCTACATCCCTTCAGTGTGTCAGTTTCCAACTTCCGCTGACTGAAGTTTTTATTTATATCAGTATTTTTTAATAACTTCGCATAACTTAATAGACATTTTAGCGTTATTGAATACCGCCGGCTGCTTCTAAGTCTCAGTGGCCCTGCCATGTTAGGTTCTGAGGCCACGAATGGCAGCCGAAGTTGAAAGTTTCCCTTTGATGTGCGTCAACACTTACTTTTGCTGTTTTTATAAAATCAGTATAGCTGTAAGCTCACACCTTATATGGGAGCATTTACCATTCGCACGAAAAAACCGGTGGAAATGGAACGTTCGCTATGGTACTGGCTTTTCCTGACAAAGCGGTTTGGCTACTCCGAGAGTCTCTACCATTTTCACAAAAAACCGGTCGGAATTAAACGTTCCCAATGGTACTGACTGGCTTTTTTCCGTCAATGCGACCGAAACTAGAAGCGCGCGAAAACGGACCTGGGCGAGTATGGTATGACAAATGGTACAGGATTTTCCGTTCATTTCGGTTGGAATGGAAAAAGAGGAATACGTGTGAGGATTTCCATCTGTTCCGGAAACGTTCCGGTGGAATGTGCTGCACCATTTGAATTTCCAATCGGAATTTTTGGTTTTTGTTGACAAATGGTAAACGACCTAGATTTCTACAATGTAGAAAAGTGATGAAAACAGCTACGGTTTGGCGTCGTTTGGTTTTAAAAGCATTTTATTTCTGTAAAGCTTGAAATGGATATAAAGTGGTACTGAAAAATCTCATTCCTCCGATTCCCCGTGGGGTTCGGTCATATCCATTTCTCTGTCTCTCGGCCCGAATGGAACGCGAGAGAAGGCGGTTCTTTAGGGTCGTGGCCGGCACAGACGAAACGTCATAGCATTAGAACATTTTACACCAAAAATGGTTAAAAGGGAGGAGAGTGGGGGAAACATTTTCAGTACATAGCTAAAACAATTTAATAAATTGTGCTTTTTTAAAAAGGAAAAAAAACAAAACGCCTCGTCAGTGTTATGCGACTGAGTGATATTTTAGTGTAGCCAAAATTAATTTAAAATATCGCCATCTAAAATTGCAAAAATTAAGTTGTTATCAAGTTGTTGCAAACTTATCTTTTGGTCGAGCGGTAAAAGCTAACTATGCCACCTATGACTGGACGGCATTGTAAAAAGCATGGTTAGCTCTGAGCGCCAAATAAGCGGTAGTATTCATTTTGCTGCCGATATCCAACAACATCACTGCAGATTAAATGAGCAAAAGGTGAAGTGGGAAGACAGCCATAAAGGAGAAAGGTGTGGAGGAAGGAAAACGTGATGCCAAAAAGAGAAACAAGCTGGCTCGGAGATTAGGGGAGGACTGGGCTGAGTCACACTTAAGGGTAGAGTGAATTGGCTGGGACCCCCACAGTGAAACGTACAGCAACTAAGCAGTGCAAGCTGACGAAGAGATAAGAATGGTTTGTTAAAGTGACTCCTAAATCAAGGCAAGGTAACATCGAGACTGGGATGGAGGCAGAGAAAAGTGATGCCAAAGAGGGAGGCAAAGTGTGAGTTGGTGAGGAGATTAAAAAACAAATTTATAATCCTTATAAATTTAAGTTAATGGGACAACCAAGACATATCACACTGTGTGACATACTACCTGGGCAAAGCTCTGCTGTCACGCTCAAAGGTCATTTGTTACTCACGTGGAAACAACATCTCAAGTCACATTTGGCCAATCGTATGCTGCTTTTATGCACGTGCGTTGCCATAGTGATTCACCCGGTTCATCCTTGCCATGTGCTTAAGCTTAGATTGTTCACTGTAGCCTCTGCAAAAAAAATTCCCCCCACTCCCTCCCTATCCTTGCCGGGTCCATGGTCGTAGGTTACACAGTCAAGTCTTTTGAATATGTGAACAATATCACTTATCTGATGTAAATTTCCTAACATGTTATAAGCTTTTTGTATATTAGCTCTGAGTGTTATTCTAGGCTACAAAGCACCCCATTTTATGGGTTGTTACTCATCATCGTTTTCCTTACTGTAATATGTATATATTATTGTTCATTCAGGGTTAATCCGGTGATCAACTATGTAGATAATAGGTGTCCTTGGGCACTCCATTATCTGATGTACATTTCCTAACGTAATGCTCAAACTTTTATAATCTTGTTATGTGAAAGTCTGACAGACTATTTGAATTTCAATAAAACACGGGTTTGGGATGAAGTGCTCCCATACAGGTCACACTTTGCCCCATAGACTCACTCATTTCTTCTATTCTGGGGTACGGAGCCCCAGTGAGGCTTTACAAAATTGTTACCATAGCAACTAGGTGAAAATCTGTTAGGATAAGGACCTCTTTCATTGGGGATCTTGACCCCTTTGGAGAGGGTTGGGGGATTTTGACCCCCTGGCTCGAGAGGATTATGACCTCTCCTTCAGCTCCCTAACTCGGATAGGATAAGGACCTCTCTAGCGGGGATTACGACCCCCTGAGAGGGTTGGGGGATTATGACCCCCTGGTTGGAGAGGATTGTGACCTCTTTGCCATGTAGTGTTAGTTTGTAGTCTTGACCTGTGCAGGCATTTTTTCTGGAGCATTTTGTCCCAAACTCCCTTTATCCCACAAACTTGTTACTGTGTATTTTCTTTGCTGTTCTTTGGTTGGGAGCATTAACGCATTTTTTTTCGGGAAATATCCTCGATATTCCAAAATCAGAATACCTAAAAAAACTAAAACTTCTTCCAAAGTATCCAAATGGTTTTACTTTGGCGATTTGGATCAGCTACATTTTTCATAACCAGGCAGCTGATGCAGCATAGCGTTTTCAGTGTATTCCTTTTTCATACTACTCAGAATATATCCCAGAAAATGTGGCCTAAGATAGGGTGGAAAAACTTACTCTGGAGAGCAAGCTTAGGCTAGCCAGAGGGGAGACTTGGGTATATTACTGATGGTCACTACGATCGTAAGCAATCCAGGTCGTTTTCTCTTTGTTTAAAAAATTGCGGAGGAGTAACGACAGAGACGACATAACGCAATACCTAAGACTTCAAAAAGGACTACACTAACAACGCTCACTAACTGGAGTTAGTTGTTTTGGCGTCTTTAAGTTATTTAATGTCTGTTAAGAGCAAGTGCACAGGAAAATCGAGCAAAAGGCGGCCACAGTCGAAAACCTAACCTACCCTCATTTTAAGTCTATAGAGAGGTACTGACGACTTTACAAACCTCCTGGGGTTTATTTTCCGAAATACGGTCGATTTTTGGGATTATTTGAAATTTTTTATTTCGCCCGTCTGACGCCTGAAATTAGCCGCATCACAAGGGAAAATAGAACGGCCGAAAAAACTGCTTCGCGTAACCAAACTTGTCAACCTATCGGCAATCTAACACTTAATTTCTATAAAATGGACATCTAGCATCCTATTTATGTCAGATTTCCGATTCTGAAGTGTAAAATCAACGCTTCTTAACCACTTTCTAAATGGCCAGTTGACAAGAGCTCACAAATGCGAAAATTTATAGGCAAAACTAAATTCGAGCTCCTGGTTATGGGAATTCTCCGAATTGTCCCAGATTTTGGTTTTGAAGTCTTGAGATATAGTGTTTTAACGTAAATTAAAGTTTTGTTTGGGTTTCGTAGCGAGCGCTTCAGGATGAGTTGACCAATTTGAAGAAATTTTGCGCTTAGAGACCTCAAATTGACCTCAGAGTGTTTGTTTACATTGACTAGTCGCCTCGGTTACATTGAAATGAGTGCTCCATATTAAGTAATATTCTCATTCCATATTTCATTTGAGAATGAATTTGACTTACCATTATATAATGGAGTCGAATAGGAGCGTGGGTTGTCTTGAAGCGGCAGAATAAAGCCGGCAGAGGCTGCAATCGGGTGCAGTTGTTGTCCAAACTAGATCTGATGTAAAAGTTTCAGAAACTCCTTCGTCGAATTTGCCTAGAATTGTATCTGAACGTTAGAAACGCTACAGTTCATCAGCCAAATGCCTGGGTAAGCCGTTGAGACATCTGTGACACACTTAGATCTGTTTTAGTGTTGGAACTGGAGCTGATAAGAGCTCACTCTGGAGCTGATAAGACCCGAATGTAGGGCGTTATTGTCGATTGCGTGACAGGTTTTGAAACACCCCACGGGCGAAATACTTTCGAAAACCCGATTGTTCCCTTAGAGAATCAAATTGAACGGATTTTTTTCACCGGGATTTGTTTGAAACATAAAAGGAGTACCTTCTAATGTATTCCTCTTTCTCGTTTTTGTCGGAATGACCCTAAAATCCTGTACCATCTGCGGCGTTCCACTACAATCTTGGACAGAATAAATGGAACATTTGGACCACCCCTCCCGCCCATTTCAATGATGCCAAAATGGCGCGTTTTGCTCTTCGCGCGCCTTCATCATTGCTTAGGGGGGGATGGGGGTTAATTAGTCCATTTTATTCCGTCCAAGATTGTGGTCCCCTGAAAAGTTTACACGAAGGGACTGGTCGCAGGGACTAGTCCCACGAACAGTTCACACGAAGCGTTTTGAGGAACAAGTCGCAGGGACCAACCTTTAGTCCCTGCGACCAGATTTTGTGGCAAAAATGGCTAGTTCACACGATGGGACTTGTCCCTGCGACTTGTTGCAGGGACCTTTAGCGATAGACCATTGGAAAAGCGATGGGAGGCTGGTGTGGGGATATTTGGAGACTCCAAAAGCGCTTTTTATTTGAATGGAAAATGCGGCGAGAATTTTCTGTCTTAACAATTGAGGCTCAATCAAAATAGAACTGGACTAGAGTGTTATTTTAACACTGAGCGAGTACTCTTTAAAAACTAGGTACTAACAAAAACAACACCAAACCGCAGAGCATGGAACTACAATCTTGGACGGAATGAAATAGACTAATTAACCCCATCGCCCCTAAGCAATGATGAAGGCGCGCGAAGAGCAAAACCCGCCATTTTGGCATCATTGAAATGGGGGGAAGGGGTGGTCCAAATGTTCCATTTATTGTGTCCAAGATTGTAGTTGCAGGGACTAGTCGCAGAGACTAGTCCCCTCGTGTGTGCCGACCTTAAAAATAAAGTAGCCAAAATACACCCAAGGGCGTATATTCACGCAACGATGGCCCTTTAAAAAAGTGTCTCATTTTCATATCAACAAAACGTGCACCAAGTGAAGAATGATCCTCGCAGTTATGAACGCAATTTATACAATTGCGAAAAGAAGCCTGAAAACAAGTCAGGACTTCAACGGGGTTTGAACCCATGACCTCGCGATTACCGGTGCGATGCTCTAACCAACTGAGCTATGAAGCCACTGACGTTGAGAGCAGGTCAATTGTGGGTTCATATGTTCCCGTGAAAGAAATGAGAACATATGAACACACAATTGACCTGCTCCCAATGTCAGTGGCTTCATAGCTCAGTTGGTTAGAGCATCGCACCGGAATCGCGAGGTCACGGGTTCAGACCCCGTTGAAGTCCTGAATTTTTTGCAGGCTTCTTTTCGCAATTGCATTATTTGCGTTCATAACTGCGAGGATCATTCTTCACTTGATTTCATTTCCGCAGTTCATTTATGATTTAATTCATATATCATTCACAAAACGTGTACCGGCATCCTTACTATGGTGTTGCTTCTCCAAAATTCTCGCAAAGAAAAAACGCTAATAACTATTTGTTTCAGCCCCTCGGGTGCAATCGATTGGCAACTTTGGATTAAGATCTTAAAATCTGGATATTTCGGATTTCACTCCAGTCGAACACAAAATCCGAAAACGGATTTCGTGACGGATTTTGATAATTGAAATCTATATCGGGGAAAGATTCCAAATAACAAAATCCGCCGCGAAATCCGTTTTCGGATTTTGTGTTCGATTGGAAGTTCGGATTCAAATTTCCCAATCGACTCGGCACCACTACTTAGCTGAATTCCAGGTTGCGCAAATAATGTTTGCGCGTCTTTGCCAAAGACGAGAATCGACCAATACCCACGGTCAGGGTTTTGCACGAGAGAGCGGAAATCATGTTTTTACTCTATGGAAGGTGAAACGTGTTCATTTCAAGAGATCGTTGGCAGACAATGTGGTTTCAGTAGCAAGGATAATGTTTGTCAAAGCCATGCCATTGCTCAACTGCAGCCGTACTATAAATAAGCATAAGCCTGCAGTTACCTTTAGTGACGCGGCAGAATGAATTTGAGCTTATTCTCGCAAGAGCGCGTCACTTTTCATGCCCGCAAAACATTTATCAACTCAAGATATGTCCTCGCTATCGAGAGACACTTGGTCTTGGCTGTAAACGCAACGTTTGTTAAACATGCAGGGATTTAGCGTTCTCTCTTTACGCGCTCCAAATCAGCGGCTTAAAACAATGCAAAGCTAACAATGTTAAATTATCTTTATCAAGAGTTTGATTTGAATTCGTTTCGGTTGTCTTGGTGGTTCCGTTCCTTTCTTTCAGTTGGTTTCGGTTGTTCCGCTGGTTTCGGTGCTTTCGTTCCGGTGCTTTCATTCCGATGGTTCCGTTCCAGTTTTCCTGCTGGTAATATCCGGATTTTTTAAGGGCATGTGCTTAAACCAGAAACACCGGAACGAAACCACCGGAACGGAACCACCTAAAACAACCGGGACCACCGGAACGAAACCACCGAAACCAGTGTAACAACCGGAACAACTGAAACCGCCGGAACGGAACGAATGGAACAACCGGAACAACCGAAACGAATTCAAATCAAACCCTTGATAAAGAGAATTTAACATTGTTGGCTTTGCATTTTTTTTAAACCGCGCATTTGGCACGTGTAAAGAGAATACGCTAAATCCCTTCATGTTTAACAAACGTTGTTTACTCGCCGCGTAGAAATACAGTTTTCCATTGTTGTAAACGGGGGAGGATCGAGAAAATGTGTAAGACGGGAGGGGGGGGGGGGGGGAGGGGGCGAAGAAAATGCAGCAAGAGCAAAAATGCAGCAAGAGCACAAGAGATCTACAAGAGATCTAATCAGCCAAAAAATAAAACAGATTAAAATAAAATAAATGCAAGGCTGATACTACCTGAAAAGTTGACTTTCCGAGACACCAACAGGACCGAAACTCGATAAAGTAGGGTTGCAGCCATGGACAGCTGTTTCGCCCTTATTGGGACTCGTTGGGATTAAGCGTACTCTCTTTACGTGCGCCAAATGCGCGGCTTAAAAAAAAAATGCAAAGACAACAATGCTAAATTTTCTTTATCAAGAGTTTGATTTGAATTCGTTTTGGTTGTTCGGGTGGTTCCATTCGTTCCATTCCGGCGGTTGTTCCGGTTGTTTCGCTGCTTTCGTTCCGGTGGTTCCGGTTGTTTCGGTGGTTCATTTCTGGTGGTTTTGTTCCGATTTTCCGGATTTTAGCACATGCCAATTTTCAGAGCTAAATCCAAACAGTTGCCAATCGATTGCTCCTGAGGAACTGTTTCTCGACCCGGACTTACATTAACAATTCGTTTAACCTACCGAAAAATGAAGAAACGAATAGATATATTAGGGTGTTTTCTTTGAAGAATTTTGCGGAAGAATCGCCATAATGTGGATGCTGGTACACGTTTTGTTCAGATATGCAACCGAGACGCTTAACGGCTATTTTTTACGTGAATATACCCCTTGATTAATTTTTTTGGATAGTTTATTTTTAAAGATGGACCATAAGAAAAGTGATTTGGGGGTGGGGGGATATTAGGAGACAAGATTTATCCCGTGGGGTCATAGTTAGTAGAGGAGTCTCCTCTACTAACCATGGTGGGGTGTTTCAAAATATGTCACGCAATCGACAATAACGCCCTACATTCTAGTCTTATCAGCTCCAGAGTGAGCTCTTATCAGCTGCAGTTCCAGCAGATCGACGTGTGTCACAGATGTCTCAACGGCTTACCCAGTCATTTGGTTGATAAACTGCAGCGTTTCTTACATTCACATATAATTCTAGGCAAATTTGACGAGGGAGTTTCTGAAACTTTTACATCAGATCTAGTTGGGACAACAACTCGGCTTCATTCTTCCGCTCCACATCCCTATTCGACTCCATTATATAATGGTAAGTCAAATTCTTTCTCAAATGAAATATGGAATGAGAATATTACTTAATATGGAGCGCTCATTTCAATGTAACCGATGCGACTAGTCAATGTAAACAAACACTCTGAGGTCAATTTGAGGTCACTTAGCACAAAATTTCTTCAAATTGGTCAACTCATTCTGAAGCGCTCGCTACGAAACCCAAACAAAACTTAAATGTACGTTAAAATACTATATCTCGAGACTTCAAAACCAAAATTTGGGGCAATTCGGAGAATTCCCATAACCAGGAGCTCGATTTCAGTTTTGCCTATAAATTTTCGCATTCGCGAGCTCTTGTCAACTGGCCATCTAGAATGCCGTTAACAAACATTGATTTTACACTTCAGAATCGGAAATCTGTCATAAATAGGATGCTAGATGTCCATTTTATAGAAATTAAGTGTTAGATTGCCGATAGGTTGACATGTTTGGTTACGCTAAGCCGTTTTTTCGGCCGGTCTATTTTCTCTTGTGAAGCGGCTAATTTCAGGCGTCAGACGGGCGAATTCAAAATTCTCGAATAATTCCAAAAATTGGCCGTATTTCGGAAAATAAACCCCAGGAGGTTTGTAAACTCGTCGGTACCTCTCTATAGACTTAAAATGGAGGTAGGTTAGGTTTTCGACTGTGGCCACGAATTTTCCGTTTTGCTCGATTTTCCTGTGCATTCTCTCTTAAGTATTGTGACTGCCCCCTAATATTTTATATTTTCCACTTGACTTCCCTTGAACTATTGATTGAGTCATGGGATTAAAAAAAGCGGAACTCCAGAATTTTGATTGGCTTAGTGGCCATGGGGAATCAGCTACTCTGAGCTCTCTCTCATGAGATGTCTATAGAACAGCTGGAAACTACGCGCCTGGTTGCCTGGCTACCCATAAAATCACACCCACTCAAGTTTGAGTCTAACTACGCACTGGTTCACTGGTTTATAGTCCCCGGGTTCAAGTCCCGCTCGGCCCCACTAGCTATAAATACTGCCTAGGGTCATAACGGTCATTTATTTTTTTCATTTATTTTATTGCGACAAAAGGCATGCAGTGTTTATTACGTTCACGTATAAACAAAAATTCATCTCAATAAAACCGATCTGCAATAGAAAACCCTCTTTCTGTTTTGCAATTAATTTCTTGTGAACCCATAAACGTCCTCTTTAATGTTTCAGTTAAAAAGAAAGTTTACTTAAAACGGTGCATGTATCATGATCAGTCTTGCATTGCATAATTTTCCCTAAAAGCCGAGGTCAAATGAGTCAACCTATTGTAATAACTGACTCAAAAAAAATGTGCGCGCCCAAATCTCTTAAGGGATCATGAAAAGACAGGCATAATTTTTGAAAAGCAACTACAAGTGGTTTCTTTAGTAATTTATGTCAATCATTGCGTTGTAAAGTGATTGCTGCAAACAAGCCAATAATGTTTGATAATGTAAATTGACCACGGTACAGGGATTCGATTAGCTGACGTTTCGAGCGTTAGCCCTTCGTCGGAGCGAATCGAGGAATTGTGGGTTGTGTATGATTTATATACAGAAAATGGAGCTACGCTATTGGTGGTAACATGGTAACGTGAAAAACAGGAATAAATTTATTGAATGAAAAGCGCTCGTTGATACCGTGGGGATTAAGAGTGCCAATTTGAAAGATCAGTTTTTGCTCGATCTGTTAAGATCACTGATCGTTTCACGTGTACCTCCGCAAATGTTATCTATTGCATAACCTGCACGTTATGCAAAAAGTTATACATCGACGAAACAGGAAGACGACTAGGTGACCGATTCCGAGAACATCTTCGTGATGTTGAGAAAGATGATAAAGACCCATCCAAACCTGTCGCTCGGCATTTTAATCTCCCTAACCATTCCAAACAACACATGTCGATCTCCGGCCTTTCCCTAAATCAAGGTACCACGGAAAGCCGTAAAAATCTCGAGCAAAAACTGATCTTTCGGGCTCAAAAACTGATCTTTCGGACTGTTACCTTCGGGCTCATAAGTAAGTCGTTGTCTAGTTCAGGGCCTGCACAGCAAGTTTGCAACTGGGGGTGGGGGGATAACTTCGAACGCTTTAGCGTGAGTCAACTCGGGGGGTCCGGGGGCATGCTCTGCATGGCTGGAAATGCATTTAAAACTAACATGTTGTGGTGAAACATATATACTTTTAGCAACAAACAAGCGATGTTTTAAAACATCAGTTTTCTGTAAAATCAATCAGTTTTCTGTAAAACTTTAAATAGAAAAGTAACTTCGATTCTTTTTAGTATTACTTGCTTTTTACTGAGGCCCTCCCGCTGTGTTGTCGCTGTAATTTTGCTGCTCCCAAAAACCACTAGCTGTTAGTTCACCACTTACTGATCAGGATTCACATGAAACTCGAAATTTATAAAAGTTGATTAGGACCGGACGGGACGCTTTGAATCCGAGGCGCCGCCGTTTCATTTTGGCGTGTTTTCGGTTATTATGTCTCTGAAGTATTGTGACTGCTCTCGAATATTTTTTATTTTCACCTTGACTTCCCTTGAATTATAAATTGGGTCATTAGATAAATAAAAAGAATTCCCGAATTTTGATTGCCTTGGTAGCCATGGGATATCATTGTTGAATCGAGAGATGTTTGTAACAAGTGTCAAGAGTCAGCTGCAAGCTGTTTTACAGTAGTTATACGTCAGTCTAACTTATTTCTTGTGAAAACTTTAAACGCAATCTTTAACTCTTTCCCTACCGGTCGATTTGGTCCATTTTTGCAATTTTCGGAGGGTAGGAGGTCAAATCGACCTGGCTACTCCATATAAGGGGTTACCACGGCGATTTCTCTGGTCCACAACTGTAGCTGTCCTTTATTTCTAAACGAACACTGCAGCTACAATTCATTGCTTATTTGATTTATAAGTGTGTTTTTCGAGCCATTTTCCACCTCAGAAGCCCTCTGCCTGGCATCATAAAGCTGGGTTGATGGGTAGAGGCAAGCCTTTGAAAGAAAACAGAGGTGAGAAGCAATTCCACAGCAATTCGGCCGCTCAAAGGATTCGAGCGAGTGATGGCAATCCACGGAGTGAAGTTGTGTCTTTAGTCGTTTTGTGAGTGGATTCCGGGACCTGGCATGGCATTTTTGACGAGTTCTGACTTGTAAATAATGCAATCGGTGAAGTATTTTGCCAGCAGGACCGGGTGACTCGACACGGTTCTAAAAAATATGTGAAATAAAAATTGGCATTCTAGATAAGAATTCCCAGAATTCCTTTGGGTCACAAACGTGAAAATTACAGACAGTGAGAGCAACTGAAATGAAACAGCGTTATCGGGGTCGGGATAAAGAAGTGAGCAGGTAAATGTTGAACAGATTGCAAGAACTGGAGTCAAAGTTTGCTGCCAATGGAAACTTTTAACTTCAAGAGAAATTTTTGTCTTGAAAACTTCAAGACAAAGTTGCGTGAATTTTGCTGCTGTCCGAGGGCGATTTTGGTTTTCAAAGACAATAAACAGTCATATTCAGTGAAAACTGGGAGTTTCGGTCAGTTTCCAGGGTGATGAAATCTGAAAAACTTATCATTTTGCAATAAAAATGCTTCATTTTGACCATAGTCCGGGATTTGGGAAAGTTACAGGTTTTCAAAGCCATCGTTCCCACAGGAACGATATTTGGTAAGCTTGAAGACAAAGGGTTAATGTGTTTTCACTAAAGAAATGATGCAATTATCTATCATATATCGGAGAATCTATCCTTAAATATGGAGATATAGTCTGTCAACTTCTTATGACTGACTCATAAAAAAATTCGCTAAGCTCCTTTCCGTAATTTGTGCGTTAAAATCAGAAACAGACAGGCATATATTTTGAAAGGAAACTACAAAATGTCCTCAGGCGCCAAAACTTCGACTTTTTCATCAACACCCAGCATGTCGATCATTGTGGCATTACCAACGGCTGTTTGCCGGTACTTTTCCTTTGCACACTTATTTAATCTTCAGGTATTTTTTTTAATGCGAAATAAAGGTTTATGAAGTTATTGTTTTGCAAGCACACCGTTATTGCAGGACAGTTTTTGATTTCGATTTTGAGCCGAAAGTAAATCATGATGTGTGTGCACAGGGACACAGAGAATCTGTTTGTGTAACCCTATTTTATAGTAAATGTATGGGATTTACCGTATTTTTACGCTCGAGCGACGAATCGCTAAATATATGAATTGAACAAGGCTAGATAAAGTTAAATTGCCTTACCTGTGGTGTATTGTCGTCCTTTTGCCTCACTGAGTGATATTTAAGCGAGTTTGTCGAGTTTTGTCTTCGCCGTGTGCCTCATAAAAAGATAAAATCGCTTAAATATCACTACTGAGGCAAAAGGACGACAGTACACCACAGGTAAGGCAATTTAACTTTTATTTAGCGTTGTTCAATACATATATTTATTGCTATTCGTCGCGAGAGCTTGAAAAATACGTTCAACCTCACACATTTTCCTATAAAATAACACAGGGTGACACAAACAGATTGTCTGCGCGTCCTGTGGTGTGTGTTGTATGCGAACCTATCCGTATTTCATACTACTTACAGCAGTGAAATTATTTAAGCCTTTCTAAAGACTAGTCCCAAATTAAAGTAGGCCTCTATGGTAGCTTTTAAGTCACCGTGAAGCAGAGTATCTTTTTTATTGTGCTCTTTACAATTTAGCGAATTTCTCTATATCGCCAACAGTACACGAAGGGATTCAACGAGGAGTTTAGAAAAACAAAGAAAAAAGTTGCGCGATAAGCTGCCCAGAAAGAAATTCGAGAGGTGTTAGCTATCAACAATACTGTAGAGCAAAAATAGCGCAGATGGCATGCAATAAAAACAACATAGACAGACAAAGCACTTAAACAGGACTTGTTTTCTCGGAGTTGTTCCCTTGCTTGAACACTTTGTTGCTGTTGCAGTTGGCTTTGTATTTGATTGTGATGATATAGTAAAACCCTGTAAATGCGAACTGATATATACGGCAGTTATAATGAGAAAACCCGCGAATATAACTATCACAAGTGACTACAATGTTGTGGTTGTTAGGAACCGAAATAAACATGGAGGCGGCGATTGCACTTGTTGCCCACAAAGACAGTAAGGCTGTTATGACACGATTTGAAGTAACCAGTTCGTGGTATCGCAGATGAAGCGAAACGGCGAGAAGTCTATCCACAGCAATGGCGGTTATGTTCAGAAACGATGCGCCAGAAAGAAGAAATATGAAGAAACAAGCGGTTAAACTTGCGGGACAAAGGACGTCAAAATTGTAGTTTCCATTTGCCGCCATACTTAACATTGCCACCATAACAGCGCCACGCATAGGTTGAGCAAGCAATCCCACAGCAAGATCAGAGAAGCACAGACTTAGAAACAACGTCTTTATATTGGCGGGTATGGTCGAGGCTTTCCATAAGGCGCGAATGACAAGAAGATTTCCACAGCTCGCTACAAGGGAAAAATAAAGTCTAAAACACTAAACGCATGGATGGAGATCCCATGATGCTGTACAACTTGCTCTTCTTTTTTCAGGTGAAAGCTGCAGAACAGATCGGCCATGGTGAGATTGAACGGTTAAATCTATATGTTTCGTGGTTGATATTAAAGCAGTCAATCTGAGAACGTCATCTGTTGGCCACTTTCGTCCTTTATCATTGCGAAATGGCAGCAATACGATGACGGTGATCACTGCTTACTCAATTGCTTGTTGATCGTAAAAGGATCCTATATGAAAAATGTTAGCTCTTGTTAGAACGTCAAGATATGCAGGGGCTAAAAAAGAATGACGGAGACTGACAGAGAAGTAGATCTGAATAATTCATAAAGAGAAAAGAAAGGACATCAGTACCGTGAAGGAGGTTTGGAAATATATGTCCCAGTTATCATAAGCTATCATAAAATTGGGTGAACGTTTGATTTGCATTTCTCCAATAATTTTGAATACTTTGAAAAACTGTATGGGCCTCGTTCGCCCGCTTCTCAGTGTTTGGAAATCTGATAAAACACTCTTCCTTGTGTTTCATATTTTACTGAACGTGTCGTCTGTGTGTCGTCTCAGAAAAATCCTTGCATAATTGATAGCCATTACATTAAGATTTAAATATCTCAAGGATTCTTCTGTCAGATTCTGACAATTCTATGCATCGCCAAGAGAACGGCATCGCTTTATGTTTTTCCTGTTAACAAACGCGCTCTCCACTCGATAAAGTTTCAGAGCTTAGGCAACGACGAGGTCGACGAAAACGTTATTCCAAAATATAGATTCCCGTTATCGTAGCCACGTGATTGTTATTCCAATTAGGTAAAGGATTTTAGCGTAGACAAACAATAGAGAAACTAAAGCGGTAGTGACAGACGTTCAAGTTTGGAAAAAGAATGAAAATTTACCGTTATGTGCTAATGTTGTCCGACAAACCTTGAATTGATTCACCTCACGGTTAGTGTTTTGAACGACGAATACGGTAAACATGGCGCAGAACATTTTGTTGATGCATTGCAGCTGTTTCGATCGCCACAAAATGTTAAGTATTTTGCATTGTGTACCACCTGAAGTCGCCGAATAGTGAGTGTTTTGGGACTTGATAAAACTCGAATAGTCCCAAAACACTCGGCTGCGCGTCGCATATGTTTATCTAACAAAACTAGTCATGCTATGGCCACCGAGTGTTTGGAAATAAATTTCCCTGCGACCGAAAGCAAGGAAATAAGACATTTCCTATCCTCAGCCACTTAAGACAAGGACCAAAAGCAACTAATTCGTTTGAGCAAAGGATTGGAACATTCATCAATGGATTGAATACCCGTCGCATGATGAGTACTGCGTGTTGTTGCATATCAGGTTAAAGCTTAGATCTTATGTTTGACACAACATACAACGTTGCAATCGTTACACTGAATCAACGCAAACAAATAAGGCTGCATTCAATATGAATACTACAGTACAGTGCAATATTTTCAAATCCCCCAAATCACAACAGAAGTTTTACGAATACCCCACTTGATCAGGAGGAAAAACATGCCCATCCCCCAAACACACACAGACAGACTTAAAAGTTCCATTTAATACTAAATCAACTAATATACAGCAATAACCAGAAAATAAACAGAATAGTCAAGTATGCTCTATAGATCAAATTTCATGGGGCTGTCTTATATCTGTATTCACCTTGTTGATGTTTGTTTGTAACAATAAAATCAAGAACATTAAAAAAGTGTTGTGCACGTGATTTCCGCTCTGTTATCGTACCTACGCCAGCCAGTCTGAAGACAGGTACCTCGAACTCGGAATGGATTGCCTCCCAGATCGCGTGCATGTACCAGAAACAGGAACATCATCAAATGCTTCTTCATTATCAGTTTCAACAAGAGTCACTACTTCATCATCACCGCCATCATCACTTTTCTCGTCAATGTCGTCATCTTCATCCTCATAATCACTTTCTTCTTCGTCACATTACTCCACAATGTTATCTTCATTATAGTGGGCCATGATCCGCATAATCTTGTCTTTTTTCTTTCCCATAAGCAATAGGTTATGGTGCCTCAAATATTTCACTAGTTCGTTGTGTAGAGTTGATTCAACTTTTCATACGAAGTAGCTAGTCCATTCCAATCATAGTCATCATACTGTTTGCTTGTCGAGCCAGTTCATCATCAGTCTTGTGGGAAAGCCTTCTGTACGCCAAGCTGCTGCTGCTGCTGATAAGGATGATGATGACCATAACCATGACCATAATTCTGGCAGTGGTGGCAATGAAAATGATGATCAGGATGACAATGATGATGATCAGGATGATTACATTTATAATGATAATGATCGACAACATACACATAATGATTGGGCCTTATATATATATATAAATTTATATATTGTTGCAGTTATATTAAAGAACAAAGGTTTTCCTGTTTGAATTTCATTATATTATCAAGACTTTCTTACAGATATATGATACCGCCACAAAAACATTAGCATGCCCCCTTCATGTTATGAAAAAACTTGACATCCCCCCTTTTCCAATTCCTAAATTTTGAGATCCCCCTTCAAAATCCTCTGCCCCCCCCCCCCCCCCGTAGTATACATAATGAATGAAGCCTAAAGTAACCAGCGGAGCTTTTCTACAAAAAAAAAAAAAAACGTATTTAGACATGCAACACATTTGTTTTGGGAGAAAAATATGATCGATGTTACTGCTTAAGCTGAGACAGGCACGTATTGAATTCTTATTTATCGAAAATGAGATCAATTACTCATGATTACTGAAATGTCTGAAATAGCTTTCCAAGTCGGAGGCATTCTTTGATTGCACCTGACGTCACGGCGGCCATGTTGGTGGAAAGAACAATAGCGAAAAAGTCTTTTGGGAATTTGACTCTATTGTTATGCAAACCTTGAGCTACATTTTTCTATTGTTTTGGCACCAACATGGCCGTCTTATCACGTGAGTGCAATCAAAGAATATTACAATGGAGGCTATTTTTATTCAATGGTGTGTAAATTAAAGCCGCGTATTCTGAAATCTAGCCCCCAAAACACCGATCTTGTTCAGAAAGTCTGTATCCTTTGGCTTAAATAAACGATCAGTATAAAAATTACTTTTGAAAGTAATTCAATATTGTGGCAAAAAAACAGTTACTATGCTGTAACTTTCGGGGTGTCACACAACGCTCTCTTTGATGGGGGGTTGGTTGCGGGCGAGAATACATTACAACCTGTCTAGTTTGAAGACTCTGGGAAAGAGGTTGCATTACCAGTCAAGTGAAGATCGCAATTAGTGTAGCAAGATGCAACCATGAGCTGACTCAGAGGAGCCTTTGATTTTCTAATGTGTTTTGTTTTCTTTTACATAATGCTTGATTTAAATTCCTTACTTGCTGATGCTCATTGTTCTGATTGCATTTTATGTCTTACATAATAGACACTTTAGTATTTTATTAAGTCTATATGCATTTGTAAATAGTTCTAAGCCACACTCAGCAATCATGCACATGTAAATAATCTCATCAACTTCATACTCGTTTTATTAATTTTAATTGGTATAATAACTGCTTACTTTAATTTATTCATAGTGTCCCCATTTAGTGTTTTTTTACTACTATTTCAGTGTGACACTTAAATAAAGGTATTCATTCATTCATTCATTCATTCATTCAAGCACTCAATTCTTGTTTTCAAAAGTTAAAAACGTCCTATTTTTCCCTTCCCT
>JAEMWC010000837.1:137500-207500 GCA_016490735.1 Pachyseris speciosa | reverse complement strand
GGAGGCGGCGACTGCACTTGTTGCCCACAAAGACAGTAAGGCTGTTATCACACGATTTGAAGTAACAAGTTCGTAGTATCGCAGATGAAGCGAAATGGTGAGAAGTCTATCCACAGCAATGGCGGTTATGTTCAGAAACGATGCGCCAGAAAGAAGAAATATGACGAAGAAACAAGCGGTTAAACTTGCGGGACAAAGAAAGTCAAAATTGTAGTTTCCATTTGCCGCCATCCTTAACATCGCCACCATAACAGCGCCACGCATAGGTTGAGCAAGCAATCCCACAGCAAGATCAGAGAAGCACAGACTTAGAGACAACATCTTCATATTGGCGGGTAGTGTCGAGGCTTTCCATAAGGCATGGATGACAAGAAGATTTCCACAGCTCGCTACAAGAGAAAAAATAAAGTCTAAAACACTAAACGTAAGGATGGAGATCCCATGATGCTGTACAACTTGTTCTTCTTTCTTCAGGTGAAAGCTGCAGAACAGATCGGCCATGGTGAGCTTGAACGTTGAAATCTATCTGTTTCGCGGCTGATATTAAAACAGTCAACCCGCTGAGAACGCCATCTGATGGCCACTTTCGTCCTTTACCATTGCGACATGGCAACAATGAGATGACGGTGATCACTGCGTACTCAGTTGCTTGTTAGTCATAAAATTATCATACACGATAAAGGTCACCTCTTGTTAGAACGTCGAGACATACTTAACTGTCCCTTTCACTTTCTCTTGCGGCCCGAGAAAAGAATGGCTAAGACTGATTAATAATTCATAGGACATCACTGTCGTGATGAAGGTTTGGAAATGTGATCCAAATTATCATGAAATTGGGCTTTGAATTTCTCCAAGAATTGCTAATGCTTCAAAAAGCTATATCAAACACTTGAACGAGTGTTTCATCGGGATATCCAAACACTTCGATGCCGGTTAAAAAAGATCAGATTCGCCGCGTTTTTTCAACCCGCTTCCCAGTGTTTGGATATCTGATGAAATACTCTTCCTCGTGTTTGATAGAAAAACCCTTGATTGTCATGAAATTAAGACTTTTATATTTCAAGGATTCTTCTTTCAAACTCTGACAATTCTATGCATCGCCAAGAGAACGGCATCGCTTAATGCTTTTTTCTGTTAACAAACGCTCCCCATCCGATAAAGTTTGAGAGCTTAGGCAACGACGTAAGCGACGAATACGTTATTCCAATATTTAAATTTTCCTTATTGTAACCACTTCATTGTTATTCCAATTAGGTTAAGATTTTTAGCGTAGTCAAACTAAAGAGAAACTTAAGCGGTAGGGATGACTTTCAGGTTTGGAAAAAGAATGAAACTTTACCGTTATATACTAAACTTGAATTGATTCAACTCACGTTTAGTGTTTTGAACGGCAAATACGGTAAACATGGCGGAGAACATTTTGTTGATGCATTGCAGCTGTTTCGATCGACACTATATGCTGAGTATTTTGCATTTTGCACCACCTGAATTTGCCGAATAGTCTCTCACCATTTTTAACAAAAGCTGTCGTTATTAATTAAGGTGGCCAAACACAGTTTTCAAGTACCTACGCCTAATTCACCATTATTTTTCACCTATTTAGCTTTCACAAGAGTCAAATGCAACGTTAACCACAGAGGGATTTATTTTCGTATCTTGGCTAAGGTGTATGCCGTTGCTATGGAAACGGGGCTGGTTAAAATCAAGGCTTAAAAATTGTTTTTGATTATTTAAGAAAAGGAACATCAGATTTTTCCATCATTTGCTTACAACGAATTCACATAAAATGCTTCTGTCAACTCTGCTCAAATAAAATTTTAAGGGAGACAGTTTTTGTGTGGCTTGCACGAAGTGTGTAGCCACATTATGGCACGATCGGATTTATTTATTTGTCCACGAGTGTCGTACGGTGCGGTGCACTTTTGTCTGAGTCAGCCATTTTGGTTGTAAGCGTGGTCTCTAGTAATTTTTTCAGGTGATCGTATTACGAGCTAGTTCTCCTCACACAAGCCAACACACCCAGACCCGGCTTGTGTTATAAATGCAGATTGTGCAAGAGCTTTTACGCCCTCAAAAGACAACATTTAACGAAATGCTTGAATCTTCGGTGCGGGTTGTACAAGACTAAAAGGAGTCATTGCACTCTCGCAAGCCAGCAACTATCGGCTTGATCTATCAGTGCGGGTTGCACCACTGAGTGTTTGAAAGTGTTTGAAAGTGTCTGAAGCCACCTGAAAGTGTCATAAAGTGAAATAGACTGCATTGTACTTGCATACTCTTTGCACTGTTGAGCGTTTGTTGCTTGCCCAAGATCAAATGACAAAAGTAAGTATGGGGATCTCGGTTGAAAAAATACCGGTCAAGGATTGGCTCTCATGACAATTTTGTGAAAAAAAAAGGATATCTTATCACGTTCAAGGATTATGTTTGGAGTGTAATGCTTATGATGTTCTATTTAAATGTATTTTACTCACCAGTATTGAAACAAGTTGTTGGACAATACAAAATGTTGAATGATGTGATGTTTTGGTTTTCACAAATGATTTTCTACAATGTGTATATTCCATTCCTTATAATGTGGAGGATAATCCAGGCCCTACAATATTTGATGTCATTGATCCAACAAGAACAATATGTGCTGACTACAGTCAAGGAAATGAAGCACTCTTTGGTGAAAATGCTGGTAAGCAGTGTGTCGTAGCAATGTCACTTACTGCTGTTATTTATCATCACATAGAAGATATCAATTTGTGGACTTCTTCCACTTTGAATAATATTTTTACCATTGGAACTAATCTGTAAATTTCTATAAGATGTTCTGTCCAGACAAATGATTATTTGCTTTTGACTTATGTTCCATTCATCGCTTCAATCCATACTTACCCTCTGACCGAAATATCCAGACAGTTACTTCTTCCAATGCCCACAATTAAGTTTTCAATGTAACTTATGGTCAATGTAATCCAAATGATACAATCGACTTGTTACCACCTACTTCCAGCTCATAATTGTCCCTTCAGTTTTACTTGAATTACATGTTACAAGGAAGTGCACTCGTAAGGCACACATGTACGCATTGCGGACCTATTTTTGTAACTCGCCGTGCATCGTTCTCACTTCATGTTCTGTATTATTTAAAATTCCAACTGCTAAATTTCAGTATTTTTTGTTATAGATCATTTACTTGGTTTCTGAAGTATTGTTTTGAATTTCAATGTCTTGAAATTCTAACGACTGGGTCGATGGCATGTTTCTGACAAAGTCGCAAAATTTTTCGATCAACTGGTCATGTGCAACATTTAGTGAAAATGCAAAGCTTGTGGGATGTGGCTGGAGTGACAAGGATACCTTAGGTATCCATGTGCAACATTTAGCTGGGTTCCTCTGGCTCCTCTCATTCAAAAAACAAACAACCAGCAATCATTGAACATGGGGTTTTCGCCCTTTTGTATTGTAATCTCCCGTTAAAATGGTTGAGAATTCGTTGGAGTACAACTGGGGCAGAAGTACAGCGTACTAGACGAGGAACAGATGACCCACCCAATACAAGATTTGTAAGAATGACAGGAAGGCCTTATTCGCCATGCTTTTCAAACGGTTGTGGAAGGTGCTGGTAACCTATGCAAGCAGCGACAGGAAGTCCCAGCAAAAAGGAATGCACGCTTTGGTTTGGGTTTTTAGTTGTAAAATATTGTGAGGTCTCTTGAGTGAAGGATGGATGTACACGGTATTTGCCAAACCACCGGAAATACGAATAATAATTATTTTATCGAGATCACCACCATGTTTGTTTTTCTTTTTAAAAGCTGGTGGCGCTGATCGCGCGGAAACTGTGTTCGGGCACCTGAAATAACTTCAAGGTCGATTTAGACGATACGATTTTTGTTCACGACTTTTGTGTGCAATTTCTGTAGCGCGCACTACTCGCGCCAAGAAAAACGGTTTAAAACGTTTTAAAATGCTACGAAGTTTTCCTGTTGTGTACATCAGTGTCGTGAAGATGCCACAAGTCTGATTTGAGACGACGCGATTCCTGTTGCACTGTTCGCGTGAGCTAATCGTGATAGTCAGTCGTGAGCAAAATCGTACCCTCTAATCGCCCTTAATCGTTTGTCAGAGCCAAACGGGATCCAACGAATCAGCAAAAACAGCACAACCTGAGATGTTTCATGACTTAGCATCTTTACTCTCCAAGTTCTACGTTTAAGCTTCCAGTTGCGTTGTTGATACTTACGGATTGGTAAAAACGGCGTCAACCACTTCATTTCAGAAAACTTTTCTCGTATGTATCAAAGAGTGATTAGCTTCAACAAGAATTATTCAAGTGGACGATTTTAGACCCAGAAGCCATTCCAGCTTTAATTGTAATTCATTACACGAGTTCCGCCAGGAACCCTTTTTCTATTGAACTAAGCGCAACAGCATTAAACCTGTTTTGAAATCAACACTAAGATTAAACCGAAAACTCAGCATACTATACCGAAATCTCATTTAACGAACTCATACGCCCTTTTCCCCTTCAAAACAGAAAAAAAGTATTTATTGTCATTCTGGCATCATGCGCTTGTGTTCAGGAGAGGTGTAAACTCTAGCTTTGGTTATATGAACAAATAAGTAAGCAGCTATTGAAAACTAAAATACTACAAATGTCGTCGGAACATGAAATGTTACGTTTCGATAATTCCAAGATTATGTACACGTCGCTCTCCAGCGGTCTCCTGTCATTCTCGATGCGATAAAACCCATCGTGGATGTCAAATGATTGTGAAGTGGCTATAGGCAATATTTAAATTTTCACTTGAAGCATTTCTGCGCTACTTATTTCATTTTTTTGCGCATAGAGAAAAATCATTCTTTCGCCCCACCAAACGTGTCGAAAGGGATTGTACATACACGGCAAGCATGCACGTGAAAAACGTCAAACAGTCGTTATAAGAATAGACTAAAAGAGAAGTCGACAATGTGTTTATTTATAATATTTGTTTAATTTATTTGCGTTCTTTTTTGTTGTTTCTCATATTACAATCAGTTTGTTACAAATTGGCACGACAGGAACTAATTGAACTTTAATTATTAGAACACCGTTTTCTCGTGCCCATATCAATTTTCAAATCCGACAGAAAACTTCCTTTAAAAAGCACAACGTTTATAAATATCGCTCAACATCAAATTTCGTAAATAGTTTCGAAAGAGGGGGTGAAAGCAGTGTTTCACTGGTTTGGTGGATGCGCAGTATACTCTTCACGGTTTTTTTTTTATTAAAGAACGAATTTCAGGATATCGCCAGCAATAAATAAAAGGGTTTAATGAGGAATTTAGGAGAACTAAGGAAAATGTGACGTGTTCAGCTACCAAATAGGTAATTTGCAGACTGTCAGTTAACAACATGATTCCGGAACACAAATTTGGAACATAACATGCAGTAAAAACAACATAGACTAAGAGAGCATTGAAAGCGGACTTCTTTTCTCGAAGTAGCTCCGCTGCTTGGACATTTGTTTGCTCAACTTGGCTTCGTATTTGATTTTGATGATATCTTATAACTTTGTGAATACGAATATATGCCACTGTTGTCAATAAAAGCCCAGCAACTTCAATAATCGTAGCCACCATGATGTTTTTACCAGGAAGCGATACTAATACGCAGGCAGCAACAGCACTTGTAGACCATATAACCACCAAGGCAACAATAATACGTTTCGTAGTGACAAGCTCCTGGTATCGAAGGTGGAGAAAAACAGCAAGAAGTCTGTCGACCGCAATGGCGAATACATTTAGTAGCGATGCGGAGGCGAGCAGGAAAAAAGCTACATAACCCACATTTAAATTATTGGACAAAACAAGTTAAAGTCGTGTTTTCCATTTGCTGGTATGTTTAACATCACTGCCACAGTAACACCTAACATAAGCTGCGGAAACAGCCCGACGCCAAGATCAGAGAAAGCGAGACTCATTAACAACTTCCTTAAATTAGCAGGTATTGATGACGCCTTCCATATGGCGCGAATGACAAGAAAATTTCCAAGAGTTGCCAGAAAAGAGAAAACGATGTTTAACCCAGAAAAGGTGAACATAAAACTTTCAAAGCGATCAACAATAAGAGCTACTCCTATCAACCTCTGGTTGCAACGGCGGTGGCCATGGCGAGGTTGAACATTAAAGTCTAAGATCTACTTTTTGATGAACATACCAGCTAGCATTGCAGCTATATTGCAGCTGCCGTTATCTGATTACCTGTATGAAAAGCGTTTACTTCCATATATATATATATATATATATATATATATATATATATATATAATATATATATATATATTAAGCATTGAAATCCGTCACACAATGAAAACTCGAGGAAGAGTGTTTCATCAGAGTAGTGGGTTGCAAAACGAACGACAGCTTCTAGGTGGTTGGATATCTCAAGTGAAACCTCTGTCAAGTGTTTCATATAGCTCTTAGAAAAAATTCACGGCAAAAGTTCACCAGTTTTATAACGTGATAACATCACATATCCAAACCTCCTTCATGCATGCATGGCAGTGATCTCTCTTGCATTTTCCTGGTGAATTATCAATCGCTGAAATGTGAGAAATACGAAAGGGAAAGCAAACTTTTATCCAGTTTAATTCTAATTCCACAGCGTTATTTTAAAACCGCAGCTTTTTAGTCAACCTCAACCAGTCGGCATTTAATCTCCGTAGCGTTTTAAGTGGTAATAACTTTATGAGTCCGGATTCGCGCTACAACTGCAACTCGTTTCAAGGTCATAGTTTTTTTGCGGTTGAAATAATGGAACTTCGGTTATGAATACGTATGTAGCTGAATACATGCAAATCTCCAACATAATAGCCAAGATTAACATAAACGGTTTTGTTAAGAGATATTTTAACAATATAAGAGTAAACTAAACGAAGAGATAAAGGGACTACACAGCAAGCCGTCCAAAGTAATCTGACAACAAACGAGTCAATGACAACAAAACGGAATTATAGATGATGAGGCCATGTAAAGGTTCTTACTGCATCAACGTGCTGGTAATTTATGAATATTGGCTGTCTCGTTTGAATATTTTAATCATTAATAATATACATGAAAAAATTTCTCGATTCTGATTGGCTAAGAGAAATGTAGTTTTTAGGAAACACGATGCAGAAAAAAGGTAATTCAGTGCAGAAAAAAGGTAGTTCAGTGCAAAAAAAAGGTAAACAACAGACGATTGTGATTGGTTAATTAACAAAGGAACTGAAATTGAGCGAATCAAACGCAGCCTTTGAATGGCGCAAAGTCTGAAGAGCTGCAAGCGACTCTGCGAGCGAAAACAATGGCTGGCTTTTTGAGCAGGTTTTCTTTCTTCGTGACCGCAATAACAGCAGAGAAGCTGCAGCTTTAAAAAGGAGAAACGGCTGCGAAAAGTACTGTATTTTAGCTGTCTGTTTGGAAACAGTGGTGTCCAGAGAAGGGAATTACCGACGTAATTGGAATTACGAGTCCGTTGAATTCAACACTACTACACTGGAGTGACGCCGAGATTAACAAACAAACAAGGACAAACAAGGCGAAGATAACGAACTAGAAAGCCTGAAGGTAACGATTACAGCGCTTGATAGACACTTAGCAAGCAAAGTAGCCTTACAGCTATAGCCTGTAATTGTTTAGCCAGTTTTTACAGCTAAAAAACGCTTCAAAAACATTGAGAGAAAACTGTTGTTTTGATTCACCTGCGTTGCGTTGCTTCTGCAAAGTTAAGAAGCTATCCCGCAATTATTTCATGTATATAATTAATAAGTGATCACATGATTTTGAGTGCAATTTGTAATAAATAACCACTTGCAATTTTGTGAGTCTTTGAAAAAATTTATTCCAAATTGCACTCAAAATCATGTGATTACCTATACAAAACACCATTCATCTGGCAACGCAAACTATTAGCGGAGCTCCAGCGGCCCGAAGGGCCGCCAAGCGGAGCACCATGCCTATAGAAACCGGTCAACTGCTTTCCTCATGGTAATCATGGCTAGCGGTATTGCTCGCGGGCGTCATCGCACGACGACGACGATGACGACGACGACGACGGAGTTGCCCTGTAATTAATAATATCCTAATAATAACCATAATAATCCAACATGGCGGCCATACTCCACCTGGCCCAGCTGCCCAGCTAGTTTACAGCGTACGGCTTCGATCAATGGACATCCATCTTATCTTATAGCCAATTGACACCTGTCAAAACCAGGTATCCGCTAACCAGTGTCACGTGACCATATCGCGGGATCAAGTTAACACCTCATCGAGGTGAGCTGACCAGGTACTTGCTTTCGATTGGATCGCAGGCTCAAGCTAGGTGTGGGGCACCTAAACGAAATCGAGGCTTAATTTTTAGCGCGCTTTTTGCGGCTCGTAGTTTTACATTCAGTTTGTTTCTTCATTTTGAGCAAAACAACTTCATCTTCTTCGATCAAAGTTCGCGTAAAAAGCATAAAAAGCAAGAACTTGTCAAAAGATACTCTGGAGTTGAATTTCCAAGTGATAAAAGGAAGAGCGAAAGATTTTTGTCAGGAAAAGCTCCAAACTTGGATCGATTGTGTGATTGAAAACAAAATAATTCAACGCTTCAAGGGCTTTTACGTTACCACGGCATCTTGCATCTCACCAAGAAAGGTCACTTAACAGTTTATCGGTAATGGGAGGAACGAGTAGCTCAAACTCTGTGGAAGAAGCTCTTTCTTTGGACAAACCGTTTGCTATTTTTGCGGATGCTTGTTTTTACTTTACTGAAGCTTACGTATTTTCAAGCGGTAGAAACCTCTACAACACAGGAGAGTGAGGTAAATAAAATAAATTGAAGCTTAACATTTGGTTTAATCGTTGTTACTTTTATTTTTCTCGTTGTTACTTGTATTTTTCTCTCGACGGGATATAAATAACAATCACCTGAACTCGTTTTGGACGCAAAGAAGTAGTTGAATTGTTTGTTTGTTTGTTTTGTTACGTTGTTGTCTTTGCAAGCGAACGAGTGTTTTGACTCCGCTTGGCTGACTGTTTTTTCGACCTAGGTGCCTCAACAGCGTTAAGAAACGTTTTATTGACACGTAATCGCAATGAGTCCGCGCAAAATTAAGGATTTAAGCCCCGGCTAAACGATCACACTTTTTCATCCAACATCGTCAGTTGTCAAATATATCGTTGGGTGGCTAAACGCACAAACAATATTTGAGCAAACACTAGACAGAGTGAGTCCACAGAACGATTTTTTGCGTATTATCGCTGATATTTCGACTTTAGGTGGTTCATTTGGCTGCTTTTTACCGGCTGTACATGTTTTGTTGGTTGGGGTGGCTAAACGATCAAACATTTCTTCGTAATGCGAAAATGTTGGATGAAAATGTTTGATCTAGAAAGAAAGCCATTTAAGAATAAATGCAATGTTGAGAGAGGTGGCTGAACGTTCAAACACGATGTTGGATGAAAATGTTTGATCGTTTTTTGATTGTTAAATTCCTTTTGGAACAAACATGCGCGTCGTGTATTGTTTTCTTGTAATGTTTTAATGATTTCAGGTTTTTGAACCGCGGTCAATTCCTGTTGACTGCTCTAAACATAACATATTGGCGCAAGGAAAGCCATGCGAAGTTGCTCGATACCAGAAAAAAGTAACAATAATCGTGGAGCTCCGCTTTTAGGCTTGGCTAAATCTATGTATTACTTAAGTTTGTTAGAGATCTTGTGTCAGTCCAAGGGCATACTTAACGAATGGCTTCTCCATCCATCCACCTGCCGATAATTGATAACTATGGACTGCTTTGTAGAACAAAGCCGTCTTTTTTATTTGAGATTCTCTGACCTTTGAATACTTATTTTCAGCATTCATCAAACAAATATTGAGCGGATGTTCATGTTTTTGTTTCTTTTCCTCGATCGAAAATGTTAGCTTTTGCCGGTAAAGATCTAAAGTAGTTTACAAAGTTCGGCGAAATAATGTCAGTAAATTTTGTCGTCGCAAAGAGTTATTTGTCCTACTCTGATCTTAAGACTTCCTGTCAAAGACATTCCGAAGTCTGTTTTTGAAATCTCGATGGAACAGGAAAAGATGTCTAACCATAGTTTTATCACATTTGGTAAGTCGCTTGTAACTGCATTGTCCTGGATTCCTTTCTAATGTAGCAACCCAAAAATATGACAATGAAAAGCGACCCTTCGACAAATGGCATATTTCCTATTGCACTCGCTGTCGCTTTCAGGCGTGACATCAACCTCTGCGACATTCACAATTCAAATCATGTCAAGTCAAGTTCAAGTCTCAAATCGACCATCCACTTTCATTTCCGTTGAAGGACATATACTAGGTGATACCTGTCCTTTGAAATTTGCATAGGCTACCAGCAGACCCTTTCTAACCCAGTGGGGTTAGGGGAGATGCATTTCCCCCAGTCTCTTCTCGCTATCTTCTCCTTGATCCAGTCTCGCTGCGTTGTTGATGGGCTTGAACCCATAATGGGACTGTAAAATTCTAAAATCTATATCAATTTGCCTTTTCTCTCACTCAATTATCAGCTTAGATTCAAATATCTATTTCAATTAAATGTCTCGGGCCCAGGTCTACGCCGCGACCTGAAGCACCCTATAACGTGGCCTACGTAAGGTGCGTAAGTTGACTAGCAGCGTTCGTGTAAAAGGCGATTTTAAGCAACGTGAGGTGATTTTAGGCTACTTCTTCCCTCCTTAGAGGTCCTCACGATCCAGTCGATCACCAGAGAAACGGTGACAACAGACCACCAGTTCCGATGCCTAAGCTATCCGACAGCTGCCCGCCATGCACGCCGGACCCAGAACGACATATGCCGATGTGCTGTGTTTATCAAGGAGATGGTCTTGCCCGGGACACCATAGTGGCCAAGCATTTCCCAGGGGGCTTCCCAGTCAACGCTATCAAAGGTCTTCTTATAGTCAACGTAAATTGACGTAGAATGAAGAATTCCACTACAGAGACTACTTTATGATAATGCGTAGTGTGGGGATATCGTGGCCAATACATGACCTGTCCTGTCTGAAGCCTGCCTGTTGGTCGCGGAGTTTAATTTTAGCATCAACTGCTGCATTCATCCTCTCTAACAGAGTCATGTTTAAAACTTTGCCAGGCACAGACAGCAGCATGATTCCTTTGTAGTTCTTAGAGTCCCGCAGGTCACCCTTCTTCGGCAACCTCATGATGTGGCCTTCCTTGGGTTGTTCATCCTCCTTCCAGATCTCCTCAAAGAGGCTGTTAGAGGATCTGTATGGATGTGTTCAAATGATCTTTCCGAGCCTTTGCGGATGATGTCATATTGACCGGCTTCTTTCCCATTCTTCAGATTTCTTATGGCTTTCCTGATCTCATTTCTACTGTGTATCTCGCAGTTGATTGACAGGAATGCTTCTGCGGGTGTCGTGTCCACGAGTCTTCGAGTGATGCTCGTTTCAACAGTTCCAAGAAGCGATTGGCCCATCTGTCAAGTTGTTTCTGAACTGTGAGAGAATTTCTTCCTTGCTGGGTTGTTCATCTGTTGGTATCTTCCATCCAACTTCCTGGTGATGTCATCCTGACCTGCCAGGTTGTCAATGTAGCCTCTCTTCTCTGCTCTTATACTCCTCCTCACCTCTCTGTGGCTTCGCTCTGGGCTTCGCTGTACTCTCATACACCTTTCTCAGATGTACCGGCCCACATCTGCTTGGCATGCTTCCACTCTGCTTCTAGGTCTGTGCCACTGTCCTCATATTGTTCTCCAAGTACCTGAAACCTGTTAGAGAGGTTGATTTGGTACCTGTCTGCTATCCCCTTGTATTTTAGATGATGCACGTTGTAGCGTGCGCTGTGATTGCTCTGAACCGCACATCGCTTCAAACGGAGCTTGAGTGCAGCCATCGCCAAGTGGTGGTCAGCGGATCCATCAATACTCTCTTTACTCTCACATCTTGCAGCGATCGTCTGAACGTTTAGCTGATGTATTTGTTATCGGTCTGGTTTTCTGTGACGTAGTTGACAGACCGCTAGGTAGCTGGTGGATATCTTGTGAGAGAAAATGCTCCCGCCGACTATAATGTTCAGTGCACAGACGTCTTCAAGCATTTCCCCATTCTCGTTCATTCGTCCCAGTCCATGTATATCCAGCATCCACTCGTAACTACTGTTTTAACAATTATTTGGACTAATAAGCTATAAAGACCACCATTATACATCAGGCGACTGATACCGTAAAAGCTCTATTAACTCATTTTTTACGGGACAGCAAAATATGCGACGTAAGCGTCGCATGCCTTGAAAAACTGCAACTTTCCCAAATCTCGGACTATGGTTAAAATCAACCATTTTCAATACCAGGTGATCATTCTTTTAGACTCTATCACCCAGTAAACTGACCAAAAGTCCCAATTTTCCTTGAATATGGGCATTGATTCTATTGCAAAACCCCAAAACGCCCTTTAACCGCACAAAAAATACCCAACTTTGTCGTCAAGTTTTTAATACAAAAATTCCACTTGAAGCTAAATTAAATGTCTACATTTGCAGCAAACTTCGACTCCAATTCTTGCAATCTGTTCCACATTTTCCTGCTCACTTCTTGAGCGCATCGTGGATAACGCTATTTGATTTCAGTTGCTCTCACTGTCTGTAATTTTCGCTTTTGTGACCCACTGGAATGGTGGGTATTGCTTGTGCAACGACGATATGGAAGTCCGCCAAATTCCATTTCAGATATTTTTTAAGAACCGTGTCGAGCCACCTGGTCCTGCTGACAAAATACTGCACTGATTGCATTATTTACAAGTTAAAACTCACCAAAATTGTCATGCCAGGTCCTGGAATCCGGTCACAAAACGGCTGAAGACTCAACTTCACTCCGTGAATGGCCATCACTCGCTCGCATACTTTCGGCGGCCTAATTCGCGTGAAATTGCTTCTCACCTCCGTTTTCTTTCAAAGGATTGCCTCTACCCATCAACTCAGCTTTATGATGCCAGGCAGAGGGCTTCTGAGGTGGAAAATGGCTCGAAAAACACACTTATAAATCAAATACGCGACGAATTGTAGCTGCAGTGTTCGTTTAGAAATAAACGACAGCTAGCGTGACGAGCGTGACAACAAAGATAGAGCCTTCGGTGTTGTCGACCAGCGAAATCTCCTTGTTAACCCCTTATATGGAGTAGGTAGGTCGATTTGACCTCCTACCCTTCGGAAATTGCAAAAAAGGCGACCAAATCGCTCGTAGAAAAAGGGTTAGGCCTCCGTCTCTATTAACCCTCCCTCTCTTATAAGCACCCCGTTTGGAAGTCGTTTTCACTGCAGTTGTCTGAGTTTGGTACAAAAACTATTATAAGACGAAAACGGCTTGTTTGAGATTTAATAAGCTCTAATAAGCCCCCAGTCAATGAAGCCTGAAATTAAATAAGCCCCCCCCCCCTCCCGGGGGCTTAATAGAGCTTTTACGGCGGTATGTGTGAGTATGCATCACTACAAAGTAGGCATGATGCACCATAAGCTAAGAATTGGTCACAATGAATAAATTAGGATTTACCATTAGTAAAGGCTGAAATGAGTACTTTAAAAAAATCACTTAATCAGTGAAAATGATATAGATGCGCATATACTGGCTACGCTACGATGAAAATGAAAAATAATATTCTTCCAAAAACCTCCTCGCTTGGAAACTCAGAACATCGGCAAGTCTCAAAGAGTTCAAGGCACAAATACGTAAAATACAATATATATACGTACCAATACAAATACAAATACAAATACTTAAAGCAGACCTTTCGAGTAACATAAAAAATAATTAACAATTATTGGATGAGGTTGAACATTCTCGCTATCATGAAAAAAAAAAGGAATCCGATAATTGTTTTATTATGCATTAACTTCAGCGTTTGTAAACACGGGAGCGCTTACAAGTAACTAAACATGCTACGTCAACTTGTAATTAAAAGAACTTTATTTGTAAGCTAACAATTCACTTACAAGTTGCAGCGCAGACCGAAAGTTTCCAGCAAAATTTTACAGAAATCCACTCCAAAACATGCTTTAAGCTTTAAATTAAACTTTTGACTGAAATCAGACTCGTTTTAGTGAAAACGTCAGCAAAACAAACGTGTTTCTTGCGTGTGTAAAACTATTGTCTGCAAAATGACTTCACTTTTGCGTGTATAAAACCTATTGTCTGTAGGTATGGCGTAGCGAAACCAGTGCCGTTAGCAGTAATTAGCTGCGTGTTTTAGCCAATGAAAATTGATATAGTGACACCAATGCATTATAATAGAAATTTCTGCAGTCTTTCCATCTTAAGAATATTCCATAGATGTAAATTTGAAATTGTACTGTAATTATTAAGTTGTTGCAAGGTTGACCAGCTAGGGTCTAGTATTTCATTAGAAGAAAATAAGCTTTTCCTCAACAGACGACAAAATTACTGACTAAATATGCGCCGCCATCCTGTTTCGTCTGAGAGGAATGGACCGGGCATGCCATTCTTTTCTGATCTACGCTAGTTTTCAGTCCCCAGGCTGCTTCCAAACACGATCGTAGCTAGTTAATATCAGTTGAACTGATATTATTGAGTGTTATGAAGCCACTGCGGAACTCCTGCTCAGTGAATGGAATCACCACTTAAGAGGCAATTGTACTCTTTGAAAGGGTAAACGTGCTTACAATTTGCACTAAGGTCAACCCCCACCCCCACCCAACTTTACGGAAAGGTATTTGTCAATGGGTCCCACTCTCTCTCAAACAAGTTAACATGCACTTGAAGTCTTTGCGCCGTTAGTTAGCTTGCAAGGAAGTCAGTAGATTTGGATTCCTGTTGGCCTCCTAAAGCAAAGTTTTCCTTAGGACATCATTAAGTCCATTGAGCGAAAAAGTCTTGCGAGATGCAGTGTGTGCCTCGTCTAATATCCTTGCTGTGCAGTTGTTTGCTAAACGAGTGATTCGTTCACCGGGCTACTGTTTACAATGTAAGGATATTGCCGAGCTTTGCTTTTGGAAGTAGCAAGTCTTTAGCCGCAGAAAGTAGGTGTGGAGGATCATTTCTATGCTGTGAGAGTGAATTGGTGTTGAATTGGGACCAGGCTAAAAATTTGTGGACAGAAGACCGGGACTTCCAGAAGTTGGATGAAAACACAAAGCTAGAAAACTTGTCTGCAAAAACCGTATGTTTGTACAGTTCTTTGACTAGTTTCCGCCCTCGCCACTTTTAGCGATCTTATGCTAGTGACTGGATAGTCCAAAAATGGAGTGACGATTTATGTCTAGATAAAATTCAACAATACTGATTAGCTGTGATTCTTGTTAGCCCTCACGACCGGCTCGGTTTAAAACGCTGCTTGACTTCGTGTAAATTGATACCACTAACTTTGTCCTCGCCAAGATCGGCAACGAGCATAAAAAATTTCATTGTGTACACTCCGGGAAATCGCTCGAAAATGTCAAATCTCGAAGAAGTCTGTAGCGCTAATATGCGATCCATCCAATAAGCGAGAGTCACAAAGTAACAACTTGTTGGAAAAAAGTGGGTCGGCGAGTAGTATAGTGTTTGGGGGTTTCAGCACATAAATTAATTTAGGGGGTGTTTTAGCAAAATGATCTCGTATTTTGGAATCTATAGTTTATTATAAATGCGTGACTTTCTCGGAAAAATCACCAAGCGTGACATTCTCGGAAAACAGGGAATGAGTCATCACCTATAGCTATTATTCTAAGTCACGTGACGTCATGTGTTAGTGACATAAAAAATAATATCTCATATAATAGTATAGAATGAGTTGTAATTCAGTAATCCACAATGAATTAAAGAATATGGGGGAATTGACATGTCCTTTTTGTGATCAGCAATTGGTTGAAGTTGTTAATAGTGTTGTTGTGCCATGCTGTGATAAACAGAAAATGTTTAATGATTATGGTGAAAATGTTTGCCTAAATTGTGGTTCCGTCCATGGTTATGATTTTTGTAAAGAATACGTTGACTTTCATGAGAATATGTATAAAATAAGACGAAAATCTGTATATCATCGGAAGTACCATATTGGAAATGTGGTAAATGGTATATGTCGTAAGAATGGATTTCAAATTTCTGTAAAAGATAAGGGTAAAATATTTAAAATATTCGAAGAGATAGACAAAGTGCTTCCCTTGGTAAATAAGAATCGTAAAAGGATGATAAGCACGAAATTTATGTTAAAGAAAATATTTTTAATGCTTGGTCTTCCATTTGAGAATATAATAGTTACTAGATCAAAAAAGACGCTTGGATTTTATGATCGATATTGGGTTGACATTCTAATGTTGAGATTTGATAAAATTATTCGTATTATCAGGCAGTGAATTTTTCATCATATTTCAGTAGGTACTTATCAATAATTGGACTATTATCAGTCACATAATCATCGATATTCTTCATTGAGATTTGTATACTTGAAGCATCAAAATCACCACTTCTCAACTTGTCTTTTATTGAATTGAGTAGATGTTGATAGCTTTGATAAGCATATGTGCAATTTTGGATTTTCAAATCTAGGTTTTTATGCTTCATCCACCCTTGTATCAAAAGTGCTGCTGTACTGATGGCTACCAAACTAACACCACCTGTTGCAACGCTTGTGGCGAGACCTCCAGTTGCAAAGATGATGGACAAGGAATTCCCCAGTAATTTCCATTTTTTGAACCGTTTAACCGCCTGTTTATGAGCCCAACACTTTCTGTGATATGTGTGGTAATAGGCTTTTAATTCACTAATCTGATCTTCTGTTAATTCACTTGAAATATGGTTCCAGCTGAATATGCTTTTTCGCTCTTTCATACATATATTTTATATAACTATTCTCTTGAATATGCAATAAAGTATTCCAGAGATCTGACCACATAATGGAGATCTTTTTATCCATCTTGGTGTGACCTTTTTGGGTATGACATATGTGTACCCTCGGTCTAATAAATGATGGTCATAAAATCGACCAAAAGCATCATGCAAACTTCTGTGTGAGTGCATTATATGCAACGGACTTAATATTGTTTCCAAGAACCATGTAAGACAGCCATTGCCAGGTCCGATTAGACCTATGTCATTATTATTTAGTTCGAGGACATCATTGACTGATATGAATACCCCGAAATTTTTATGGTACAGATATTGATATACTAAAGCTGATTTCAGTATGACATCATAAACACTGTCATGTTGTTGTTTGGTTTCTTTGAAGAAGTAGTTAACATACTTGATTGCGTCTTCTATCATATATTATATCGTTGCATTAAAACGCTATGATGATCCAAAATTGTTTTTTCATCTAACATGAAATCCAAGTACACACAGAAAAAAATAACACTACCGTCAAGAGGTGCGATAGAGCTAGGATCCAAATCACCAAAAGTCATTTGCTGACTACCACTTCTATTGGCAGCTGTAAAACTTCCAATATGTTTTTTATTCCAATAGATTTTACTTGTGTTTGTTTTTGGAGAAGATAAATTATCCCAGTGAACAGACAAGCAGTGCCAAACATTTATTTGACCCAAATCATTTACTGAATAATCTGCTATTTTTCTGAAATTTTGTATAGATGCTGCTGGACCAAAATATACACAATTTGATTGATCAACACCACTTATAGCTAAATTTGAACCATTGTAATAGCTGACAAACTTATCATAACCTCCATTATCATGACCAAAAAGCCCATTTTTCCATGGATTTCCACCTGTATTTGAATTTAATTTATAAACAATGAAGATATTAACAACATCATTATTTAAATTGATTTGACTTATCATTCTCTGTGATCCATTAAAGTCTAAATAATAACGACCATTATGCTTATTAGCTTTGGTACAAACAGTGGGTCTTATGTTTAAAGTTGATTGTGTTGCATTATTTTCTTCATTCGAGAGATCGTACAATGTTTCAACTTTTCTGTCTGCATTCATATCTAGAAAATTATTATTTGCTCTGTCGATTCGATAAACGCATTTTGAATACAATCTAATAAATTCAGAAACCCACAAATCCAAAAAACTATCTCTGACAATATCTGAAACTTGTGATTTGATAACAACATGATCAGAATCATTGCCTGCTTTTACATTAGTCAAATGTTTGTTTCCAAGATCATAGTGACCATCTTGTGTTAATGTAAAACCAATTCCTTTATCACCTTTATCACCTTTAGGGCCTCTTTCACCAGTTCTTGTATTATCTTGATTTTGTGGAGAATTAAAAACTCCCATTATAATATTAATTTAGATTAATTCATGACCACTTCAAGTGTGAATGCTGTATCAAATGCTCCACTATTGGGATGTGAATAGTCAATTATAAAATAGCCTCTTGATAATGATTTGTTGACGTTAACCGTTGTGATGTTTCTACTCAAAGAAGTAATTCTATATTCGAAAATAGTTGCTGGTAATGGTAATACTCCAGCGCCTTCATTCTTTTTCTTGAAGTAGAACATTCCGGGTTTTGTTCCTTGTAAAATATACATATTCTTAATATGAAAGTTATTGTTATGAATAACTAAAAATTCAGAGCCATTTATCAATACAGGCTTCAAAGCATTCTTATTATGTCCTTGTTTGGCTTGAACAAAGCAATTTAAATATTGTATTTGACCAATTATATTATTCCCATTCAAATTTAGATCACCTCCTAATTTCGGCTGGTAAAGAGCAAATCCACCTAGATCGAGAGCTGTTTCCATGATTACACCTGTAACGCTTGAACGAAATAGATTCAAACTATTATTATGAATTCTATAGCCATTCAGATTTAAATCACCACCAAGTTTAGCCTCACTTATAAGAAAGCGGTTCATATTAATATTATTTAGCATTGTCAATTCACCATTTTGACCGTCAAATAAGTTTGATGAATTATTAATCAAGGCATGTCCATTCAAATCTAAATCAGTTTGTAATTGCATTTTTTCATTCACGATTTTATAAGCTTCTGCGAAGTCGTAAACACTTGATGGAACGTCTGCTGCTTCAAAATCAATACCATATGCAACACAATGAACTTTGTACTTATTTGGATAAGTTGGGTTAGCATTAATATGAATCGTACAATATAAATATTCAGGTGGTGAACTTACTGAAGGTTTTTCAATCCATAATAAATATCTCGAATGATCTTCATTTCTGTTATCAAATTTTCTCCCTACAGTTTTATGAATTGTAATTCCACCAGTTGCACTGAATGTTACACTACTAAAATTCATTCCTTCATAATCAGGAAATAGCCATTCAAGAATGAAAGTGTATTTTCCATCTTTTATTGTATACATATTAAATCCAATTCTAGCTCTGTAAACATGATTAGCTTCTTTATTCAAGTCTATATCAATGACCTTTTTTGAAATCAAATGTGGTGAACGAGGTAAATTGACATATCCATTAACTTTCAAGCCATATTCAGTACTGACTTCATCGATATCATTCATCAAATATTTGAAAGCATTCTTTGGATGAGAAGCAGATGAAATATGACTTTTTTCTAATTGATCTAAATTTACGGCATCGGTTTTATTTGTTCCTTCTTTTAAGTTAATGATTTTATGCCCTCCAAGTTTCATATCCGCTGCCATCGCATTTGTTCCATTCAATAATAAAGCGTTTGCTCTAATAACTATTCCAGCTCGATTTAAAACTCTGAAGTTCACAGCATCAGTTTCATTCGACGGGTCCGCTAAATTCGTCACTTTATTTCCACCCATTGACAAATCGCCATACATCGCAGTCGAACCGTCTCGTCGGAGAAAATATTCGTCAGTATAAAGTTTTGTCACCGCATCGTCTGCGTTGACAGGTGGAGCAAGATCAGTGATGGCATTGTTGTTCATATTTAGATTTTGTTGTGCAATCGTATCGAGTTTGGTTTGCAACCTCTGGTCCACATAACTTTTGTTCACAGCATCTTGTGGGTTTGAGGGGTTATCCTGCAGGTTGAGGATTTTGTTTAATTTCATGTCAACATTACTACCAAACGCAACATGGCCGTTTTCAATTTCATACGCTGGGTCGTGCACAAAGTAAGACAAATTGGTATGATAGCCATAGGCCCCATAAACGATGATATGTGTTTTGGTGTTAGACGCAGGAGCTGTGCTGGAAAGTTCCACCTGTATTGCCGCTTGCCCACCACTGGTTTTTTCGATTCGGAAAAGCTTCTTCATATAACCATCAACGTGTGGAGTTTGGGGAAAAGGTTTTTGAAACGGCTGTCCGGCATCTCGTATATTTACAGTTGGAAGGAATATATCGACTGCATGACGAGACGCAACGGAGTCTATCTGGAAGTATTACAAAGGAATGCGGGGTTGTGGACCCCGCATTCCTTACATATTTGAATTTCAATCTGTCAGTGAGTCAGCCCGTGTAAAGTAGAAGGCGTGAAAATTCGCAAGTGCGGCTGTCAAAACTAATTTTTGTCACCGGAAACACTGTGATTGGGCCGTGAGAAAATTAGGATCACTTTCTATGCGGCGGGGAGAGTGAGAAAGTGACGAGACAACAAACAATAATGCAGAAGTCCAAATCACGCATTCGTTTTTTTTTTTTTATTAAGAAAACCCGGCCGAATTAGGAATACCGGTAAACTCGCCTACGCCTCTACAACTCGTTCGCTTACTGGTAGGCGAGTTCACTCAAGTAATGTATGTTCAGTTATAACTCTAATTTTTTATTTTGTGAGCGTTTACAATTATAGCACGTTTTCCTTTGTCTGTGAAAAATTTACTCAACGCCGGCTATGTTGATTTGATTAAATTTCCGTGGATTTTCCTACGACCGTAACAGGGAGCAATGGCTTTCATTATTTGACGTGATATGGATGTGAAGATGAATACAATAAATAACTGTGAGAATCTGTGACTTTGGAGAGCACACTGGTTATTGCCATTGTTATTGCCACGGATAGAAACTTTGATATCAAGAAGAGCCAGCGAAGCTTCTATAATTTCCAAGGTATATTTCAGAGCCAGATGAGAGGAATTGACGGAGGTTATAAATTCATTGAGTTCCTCAAAACACTGCACCGATGCCGTCGTCAAGGTAGTGACCGTATAGTTCAGGTTTAGGGTCTTTGTATTGATTGAAGAATTGGTGCTCAACGTATAACCTACAAAAAACAAAAATCAAATGAAGAATGATCCTCGCAGTTGTGAACGCAATTTATGCAATTGCGAAAAGAAGCCTGAAAAAAATTCAGGACTTCAACGGGGTCATCGACTTCATCGGGGTCATCATCGGTATCGCGAGGTCACGGGTTCAAACCCCGTTGAAGTCCTGAATTTTTTTCAGGCTTCTTTTCGCAATTGCATAATTTGCGTTTACAACTGCGAGGATCATTCTTCATTTGATTTCATTTCCGCAGTTCATGTATGATTTATTTCATATATCATTCACAAAAAACAAAAAACAAAACACAAAAAAAAAAAAAAAAAGAAGAAAAAAAGAAAACGAATGGCGTAGCTGGGTACCATTAATTTGCTTTTAATAATTATCAGCGAATGAAAAAGAAAAAAAGGTCGGGGGAGGTGGTACTCCCTTATATGCGCTATATCAGGTATATGGGGCACCAAAGGGTATGGATTTTTAGCCGTGTTGGTCTGAAATAGGTTATCGATTTTGAACATTTTGGTCTGAAATAAGGTATGGTTTGTCCATTCGTCTTGGATTGGGTATACTTTTTTAGAAGAAACTACTTCTTCGACAGTAGGCGATAAGACCATCTGCAAAAGCCCTTCTTTTTTGTCCTTAATTATCTTTTATCGCGCACATGAAATAAGTCTGAAACAGGGTATCCAATTTTTGATCAGGTCTGAAATAGGGTAGGGAGAAACGCTGTTTTTGTTCTGAAATAAGGTAAGTGTTTCGGGAAGGGGGCCGCACGCCCTACCCAATTGTTCTGGGAGTACACCCCCACCCACACCCCACCCCCCTCCCCGGGATCAAGTTAACACCGAAAGGGGGAAAAATCTAGAGCAAAAATTCATCTTTCAGATCGTATCAATGAACGCTTTTCATTCTATTTATTTCCGTTTTTCACGTAGCTCCAGATTCTGTGCACAAACCATACATAACCCGCAGTTCCTCGATGCGATCTGTGGAAGGGCAAACACTAGAAACGTCAGCTTTTTTAATCTCTTTACGGTGGTCAATTCAGTTGACAAACCATATTCTCGTGTTTCACTCCCCAAAAGACGTAGCACCTGACAGTTTCTTTTAAAACTAACCCTTTTCATTCTCATCTGTTGATCACATTTTTTTTTCATTACAAACATTTACTATAGCTCAAACAACATTATTTTGTTTCGATTCATTATTACACCAAACGAAGTGGGTATCCTGTGGCACAAACTCAAATGCCTAATTTAAGCCTGTTCCACCTCACGAATTTTGGGGAACTTTAAGTACGCAAGTACATGTAAGTTGACTACTATCTATCATTGGCAGTCACAAAAATTCCGTTTCAATTAGTTTGACTTTAAATCACAAGACAAGTGGACTATTCGTGACATCTCATGCCACCAGTAACCTTGGTGATACTTCAATAGTTAAAATGAAAATAAAAACAAGAATTGTTAAAGACAACAGTAGCACACTCTGACGATACATATGGATACAAATGGTAACATTGCAGATACTTGAATAGTTAAAATGAAAAAAAGAATTGTTAAAGGCAACACACTCCATCGATACATGTGGATGCCACTGGTAACCTTGGTGATACTTGAACAGTTAAAATGAAAATGAAAACAAGAATTGTTATAGGCAATACTAGCACACTTCGACAAAACATCTGGATGCCACTGGTAACCTTGGTGATAGTTGATCAGTTATAATGAAAATGAAAACAAGAATTGTTAAAGGCAACAGTAACACACTCCGACGAAACATCTGGATGCCACTGGTAACCTCGGTGATACCTGAGCAGTTAAAATGAAAATGAAAACAAGAATTGTTATAGGCAACAGTAGCACACTACGACGAAACATCTGGATGCCACTGGTAACCTTGGTGATACTTGAGCAGTTAAAATGAAAATGAAAACAAGAATTGTTAAAGGCAACAGTAACACACTCCGACGAAACATCTGGATGCCACTGGTAACCTTGGTGATACTTGAGCAGTTAAAATGAAAATGAAAACAAGAATTGTTATAGGCAACAGTAGCACACTCCGACGAAACATCTGGATGCCACTGGTAACCTTGGTGATACTTGAGCAGTTAAAATGAAAATAAAAACAAGAATTGTTATAGGCAACAGTAGCACACTCCGACGAAACATCTGGATGCCACTGGTAACCTTGGTGATACTTCAGCAGTTAAAATGAAAATGAAAACAAGAATTGTTATAGGCAACAGTAGCACACTCCGACGAAAGATCTGGATGCCACTGGTAACCTTGGTGATACTTGAGCAGTTAAAATGAAAATGAAAACAAGAATTGTTAAAGGCAACAGTAGCACACTCCGATGAAACATCTGGATGCCACTGGTAACCTCGGTGATACTTGAGCAGTTAAAATGAAAATGAAAACAAGTATTGTTAAAGGCAACAGTAGCACACTCCGACGAAACATCTGGATGCCACTGGTAACCTCGATGATACCTGAGCAGTTAAAATGAAAATGACAACAAGAATTGTTATAGGCAACAGTAGCACACTCCGACGAAACATCTGGATGCCACTGGTAACCTTGGTGATACTTGAACAGTTAAAATGAAAATGAAAACAAGAATTGTTAAAGGCAACAGTAGCACACTCCGACGAAACATCTGGATGCCACTGGTAACCTTGGTGATACTTGAGCAGTTATAATGAAAATGAAAACAAGAATTGTTAAAGGCAACAGTAGCACACTCCGACGAAACATCTGGATGCCACTGGTAACCTTGGTGATAGTTGATCAGTTATAATGAAAATGAAAACAAGAATTGTTAAAGGCAACAGTAGCACACTCCGACGAAACATCTGGATGCCACTGGTAACCTTGGTGATACTTGAGCAGTTAAAATGAAAATGAAAACAAGAATTGTTAAAGGCAACAGTAGCACACTCCGACGAAACATCTGGATGCCACTGGTAACCTTGGTGATAGTTGATCAGTTATAATGAAAATGAAAACAAGAATTGTTAAAGGCAACAGCAGCACACTCTGACGATACATCTGAATGCCACTGGTAACCTTGGTGATACTTGGTGATACAGTTAAAATGAAAACAAGAATTGCTGAAGGCAACAGCAGCACACTCTGACAATACATCTGGATGTTACTGGTAACGTTGGTGATTCCTGAGCAATTTATTTTGTATATTTTTCTTATTTTATGCTATTTGAGACTAGATCAACAGATTGGAAAAGATGCAAATTGTTTACATCTTTTCCAATCTGTTGATCTAGTCTCAAATAGCATAAAATCAAAAAATATACAAAATAAATTTCTCAGGAAAAAATGCCATCTTCTCAATGTGGGGAGTGCATGCCCCACAGTATCTTCTACATTTCCCAAGATATTCATTTTTGTGGGACCTGAAAAAAAAAATGGCCATTTTTCATAAATGAGCTGCTGACTGCATTGACACCAACTAGCAACAATACATGTAAGCCATTGATTTCCAGTTACGAAACATCCCCAGAGTATTTTTTTTAATGTTTAATCTTAACCATTTTACATACCTGAAATTGAGCTAACATGGATATTGTGTTTTCCAATTTCTGTTTGTTGTCCAGTCTTCTTTTGCACTGTCAGTTGGTCCCATTGAAGGACTCTGGACCATAACTTCTCAGTGCCCAGTTAGGCTCCTGCAGGGAATTAATCTTGTAGGCAACAAAGCCAAAGAATCAAGAAGCTGCTAAGTATTTTGTCTTTCCATGTGTGACATTGCAAAGAGTTGAATACTGCTCAGCTCCTCCTCCAACAAAAATTCAAGATCATCATGTATCCCGGTTGATCTGTAGGAAAGGAGAGGGAGTGAAGAACTGTGATACTTATAAAGAGATATGATTAATGCCTAAGGTGGGGAAATTTGATCCAGTTTTACCAAATTTCAGGCCCTAGTGTGGGATTTTGACCAAAAATTATTTTGAAAAGTCAAATGTCCTAATATGTCCGAGTTACCCCCTCTTGTTCTTATAAACATTGATAAGTAGCAAACTACAATTTTATCCTGTTCTAGGAATCCCTCTTATCCCCCTCAATAAGGCCTAAGACACGAAAATAACTTGTTTCAGGAAATGTGAGCATAATTTACGAGTGACATTGTGCGGATTTCGTAAAGGGAACGGGAATTACCTTTCGTTGACGGGGTCTGTTGTAGTATTTTGGTCCTCAGATAGTGAGTATTTACTCCTCTGTCGCGAAATCTGTTCCTTGGGATTTATTTTACGTGCTACAAGAACTATCTCGCGCCACTCGCAATGGAAAGCCGCTGATCAGTGTTTCCGAGTGCAAGGTTCGCAGAAAAAAAAATTGAGAATTTCTGTAAGCTTACCTTTTTGGGGCAGCTACGTGGCAGGGTTAGTAATAAGCAGCCAATGTCTTCATCCATTTCTTGTGAAACAAACGATGATGACCCTGACATTTGCAAACGGCGATTCGTTTGAGTCTTCATCACAGGATTCGAACTACCCGCGGCCGTGCGAGTGCTCGTTTATACGTCGGCTTGAGCTTGGCAAAGTACGCTAACGACAAGGCTGTTTAAAAAGCATCTTAGCTGCTCAAAGATCTCCTCTTGATATAATTGCCAATCTCGTGCACGGAGAAAGGAATTCCGCAATTAATCCAAATGATGAGGCAACGATTTCATCCTCTGAAGAAGCTTTTCCTCGATACGGTTCTCCATCTATCGTCTGTAAAGCTCTTCGCCTTGAATACTCGGACAATATCCTCCGGAAAGCGTGCTGGTAGGGAATATTCCTCGAGAAATATTCCCCGGAGCCATCGACACACTTCTACGTGGCTCGGTTTTCTCAAATGACTGCGGAAACGAGACAACGTGACTGAACGCACCTCAATCGTCAAGACTAAATTTGATACTGACATATTAATCCTATTTGATCCGTGTTCACCTCTCTTTGTTGACAGAAGTTTAATTAAGGAGTAAACCGCAATTTTAATTAGTTCGGAAATCAAGTACTTCCAGTTTAGGCCCAGTTGCGTCTCCTCATGGCACTTCTTGGATCAGATGGTGAGTAAAACTCAACAACAAAAGTGTACTGACTGTTTCTTAAAGATTTCAAATCAAAACGAATTTTGGATGTAAAGTTACCACTATGTGAAATGATAAAAGACAATGAGGACTTATTTATGTGGTATGGTGATCTATCAAAATTCTCAATTTGAAGGTTTGTTGCATCACTGACTGCAGAAGACTTGGATATGTCTTTTAACAGAAAAGCGAATGGGTTGCGTTGGGTTCCAGATGCTGATAAAATAAGGTCATCAACATACTTTTTGTTGGCAGAATCTTTGTCAGAAGTTGGAGCCCCAACATTTGTTATTTCATTGTCACCCATGTCAAGATCACCAGTCATTGCAACACTTCCATCTTTTTTAAGAAATGGAGAAACATCAATGCCAGTAATTCCAGCAATTTCAGTATCAACATACCCCTTTGTGGCTGTATCATTGTTTGCTGTTGGCGCTGCTACATTAGTCAATTTGTTACCTCCAAGATTCAAATCAGAAGTCATTGCAACGCTTCCATCTTTTTTCACAAAGTTATTATTGAGATATGTTGTACTCACTTTACCTCTTACACCATCATCAACGTATTTTTTAGTTGCGCTGTCTTGTGGAAGTATAGGGCGTGCAACATTGACTATTCTATGAACTCATTTTAACCTCATTATTAAATACAATTCTTCCTTCTTCTATTTCAAAAGCTGGGTCGTGAATATGTGATAAAATGATATTAGAAAATCCATAAACACCATAAACTATGACATGATGTTTGGCATTATTTGATAAATATGGTGAGATCAACAATAATTCCATTGATGTAGCTCCTTGACTTGTTTTTTGTAACGTTTTATGTCTTACGTTGAAACGATATATAGAGAGAGACGCAAGTGCTTGTCAACTCCTATTTTAATGCCTGCTTGTCGATTCTCCGAGTTACAAAGAATCAGTAGTATTCTTATGATCTCGCGATATGCGTGGGGCAATCGGAGGTGTCGATTACACTACTATTATAAACAGATCAAGATCACGCAAGTTAGTGTCACAATACAACGTCACAAATCCGGTATCGTTACATCTCCCTTTTCTTAAAGTTAAGTGTCCATGACATAATCATCATGCCATGCTGGTGTTTTCTTGATACGGGATGACCTCCGTAGTTGAACAGCTGGCTGAGAAGACACGGTTGCAGGCTGGTCGTGATTGATGGTCAATTCCGCGTCGTGGCTTGCGCTGGGAGGCTTCGCAGTTTGAGGATGATTGTGCGGAAGATCTTCGACTGAGGGAGGTGGCGGTGTCTCAGCCGTTATTCTGAGCTGACGCCTGTTGCGACGGTAGTGACGACCGGCAACTTCCACTTCGTACGAGCGGTTCGGAAGAATCTTCACGCAACTTCCAAGAGACCATTTAGTATCACCAGGGAGTTTCATCCTGATCGCTCGACCTGGCTGTAGCGGTGTTAGCGGTTGACTTTTCTTGTTGTACCGCTGCTCTTGAATGGCTTTTCGCTTTGCCAACTTGTCTCCGGTTTGGCTGTCTACTTTTGGTTCTAGCAGTTTGGTGTGGGTTGGCAACAGCGTTCGTGTTCTTCTGCCCATCAGACGTTGAACCGGTGAGGTTCCTAGACCTTCTGACGGGGTGTTTCTCCAGTCTAAAAACGCTAGTAGAGGATCTTTGTTGTCTGCTCGTGCTTTCTTCAGCAACGCCTTGCAAACTTTGACGGCGTTCTCCGCTTTCCGTTCGACTGAGGATAGCGCGGGCTTGAGGTCTTGTGCTCAAATCTCCAAGTCTCGGCGAATTTCGCAAATTCAGACGAGCTGAACTGTGTCCCGTTGTCTGTAACAAGGACTTCCGGAATACCATGTCTGGCAAACTGGACTTTAAGTGCGTGGATCACGCTTGCTGACGTGATTCGTTTCAGTTCCTGTACTTCAAAATAGCTTGACCAGTAGTCCACCATGATCAGGAACTGTTGTGGTCCAAGCTCGAATATGTCAGCTCCAACTTTGGACCAGGGACGACTGGGCATTTCATGTGGCTGGAATTCTTCTCGGCATTGCTCTGGCTGGTACGACTGGCAAACGCTGCACTTGGAAATGTAATCTTTGACTTCCGCGTTTATTCTAGGCCAGTAGAGTAGCTCCCGGGCTCTCCTTAGGCATCCACCGATTCCTATGTGAGACCTGTGGATTTCTTTAAGCATGTCAGCTCGCAGGGAATGAGGAACAACCAGGCGTTCTCCGCGATAAACCAATCCACTATCTTCAACTAGCTCGCTTCGGCTGTCGTAGTAAGGTACAAGCTCTGCGGGGCAGTCTTTTCGACGTAATGGCCACCCTTTGTGTATCACACCAATAAGTAGCTGCATCTCTGGGTCATCAGCTATGACTCGTTTGAACTCTTGCAGTCGTTTGGGCGATACAGAAAGTCCATCTTCATGTTGAACTTCTCGTAAGGCTCGTACTTCACTGCTGTCGTGCTGGGCGTCCTCAGTTGTAAGTCTGTAGGCGCGGCTCAAGGCGTCTGCAATGAACATTAGACGGCCTTTCTTGTATTGAATGTCTAGAGAATAGTTTTGTAACGCCATGCGCATTCTCTGTAGTCGTTTAGGTGACTGCTGTATAGGCTTCTTAAACACAGCTTGTAGCGGCTCGTGGTCAGACTCGACGTGTACGATGTCTCGGCCATATATGTACTGGTCAAACTTATGACAAGACCATACGATGGCAAGAAGCTCTTTTTCGATCTGGGCGTACCTGGTCTCAGTGTCTGTGAGTGCTCTTGAGGCATAACACACTGGCTGGCCTTTCTGCATGAGGACAGCTCCCAGACCTGTTTCAGATGCATCACATTGAATGGTGACTTCTTCATTCACGTTGTAGTATTTGAGTACCGGAGATTCAGTAAGGTACTTCTTCACAGTATTAAACGCGATACTGTGCTGCATCAACCACTGCCACTCCGCGTCTTTATCTTCCAATCGTCGCAACGGCTCTGTCATTTCGCTCAGATGCGGCATGAACTTGGAAAGGTAGTTCACCATTCCTAGGAAACGCTTGAGTGCTGTGGCGTTTTCTGGCTCAGACATGGCAATGATTGCTTCAATCTTCCTGGGGTCTGGTTTGAGTCCCTCTGGGTGAGCTGGTGTCCCATGAATGGTACGCTTGTCTGAGCACGCTTGACTTTATCTTTGTTCAGCTTCAAGTTCCATTCTCTGCATCTTGTGAAGAATGATCTTTCATTTTGTTCAAGGTTCTTGTAAGCTTCTTCAGTGGTGGCGCCAAAACCAGCAATAATAAAGTCATCAGCAATAACTTCTACACCTTGTAGTCCCTCCACAAATTCGTGCATGGTTCTTTGCCATACTTCTGGAGCGGAACTGATGCCAAAGGGCATGCGAAGCCAACGGTATCGTCCGAAGGGAGTGTTGAAGGTAGTTTTGTAGCTGGACTCGCGGTCTAGTTTCTTTTGCCAGAATCCATCTTTTGCGTCAACTACTGTGAAAAGCTTCGCTTTGTCAAGTCGAGTAGCGACCTCTTCTATAGTAGGCATCTGGTAGTGCTCTCGCTTGATCGCTTCGTTCAAATCCCTTGGGTCCAAACAAATTCGAATTTTGTTCGGCTTTATTACGGCCAGCATGCTTGATACCCATTCTGTTGGCTCTGTTATTGGTGCGATGACGTTTCGCTGTACCAATTCGTCTAACTTTTCTTTGATTTTTGGGCGTACTGCAACTGGTACTCTTCTCGGGGGGTGAACTTTCGGTTTCACTCTCTCGTCCGTGATGATCTTGTATTCGCCTGGAAGTTCTCCAAGTCCCTCAAAAACATCTTTGTATTCTTCAAGGATCGTGTTGCTTTGTGGCGATATCGTGAGCGATAATACGTCACAATCGGCTAGCGTGACGATTCCAAGCACGATACTTGTGTTGAGTGATAGGATAGGTTGATAATCGCCATTGACGACGTTAAAGGTCAGAGTTTTCTTTCTGTCCTTATGCCACACTGGGAGGCTTATCTTTCCGGCGATCTGTTTTCGTTCACCAGTGTAGGAAACGATCGATTTGTTGCATTTCTTGAGGCGTTCGGCAGTGTCGTCTCCAGTGATTGATTTGTACACTTTCAGCGGTAATAGATCGCATTCAGATCCAGTGTCCACTTGAAAACGGACCTCATTTCCGGGCTGTCTTCGGTTAACGTACAAATTTACCAGGGCTTTGTTTGCACGGCTGGGCTGTTCTCCAAGAGTGCAAATTTCATATTGATCAGGTCCATCATCTACTTGCACGGTAGCAACAGTCTTGCTTCGGCAAAGCGATTGGTAGTGATTCATGTTGCCACATCGGTGACATTTCTGACCAAATGCCGGACATTTTTGCTTTGCGTGTGTCGTTCCACATCTGCCGCAATTACCACGCGATGATTGCTTTTGATGTTTGTTGTTTGCTGCACGCGATGGCATCGACGGTCTGTTGCTTTTCGAGCGACCCTGCTTTAATACATTTACGGTTGCACTTGCACCCATAAGCTTCACTTGGTGCTCGGTTTGTTCGGCTGCTTTGATGAGATCGACGGCTTTTTGCAATGTCAAATCATTGTATCGGAGCAGTCTTTCACGCATCCTGTCGTCTCGAATTCCTAAAACGATCCTGTCACGCAAAATCTCCTCTGGGGTAATGTCCTCGTGTTGGCAATTTTTAGCGATCGTTCTTAACTCTGTGAGGTACGCTGCGATACTTTCACCAGGCTCCTGCTTGCGATTATTAAATCGGTAGCGTTCATAGATCACCTGTGTTCGCGGCTCGCAGTGTGCGTCAAACTTTGCCAGCACGTGTTCTATTTTTGTTTCATCTTCGTCCTCTCCCCATTCAAAGGCATCGAAGGCTTTCGTAGCATCTTCCCCAATAACTGACAAGAGCGTGGAAACTCTTACCAGGGGCTCCTGTTTGAAAATTCCTGTGGCGATTTCATATCGCGACCACACTTTCTTCCACGCTTTCCAATTTGTGGCTACGTTGTCATCCATGACAAGCGCTTTTGGCGGTGGCAAGTTAGCAGGAGGCATGTATATATGCGCAGGCTGAGCGGGCAGAATTTCTGGAGCTTCTCCTGTAGCTTCTTCAGATGTCCCTGCTGTCGGCATCGTGGTTTAGGTTTCTTCTGACACCATGTAACGTTTTATGTCTTACGTTGAAACGATATATAGAGAGAGACGCAAGTGCTTGTCAACTCCTATTTTAATGCCTGCTTGTCGATTCTCCGAGTTACAAAGAATCAGTAGTATTCTTATGATCTCGCGATATGCGTGGGGCAATCGGAGGTGTCGATTACACTACTATTATAAACAGATCAAGATCACGCAAGTTAGTGTCACAATACAACGTCACAAATCCGGTATCGTTACATTTTTTCAAGGAAGAATATTCTCTTAAGATAACCATCAACAAGATGAGTCTTTGGAAATGCTCTTTTTATTGAATCCTTTCTTTCAATTAAATTAGATGACAGATTGTCGTCATCGACTGTTGCATTATTTGGGTTACCATCAGTATAAAACTCAACAACTAAAGTGTACTTTGAAACTTCCAATTGTGTCAGATCAAAACGAAGAACAGTTGTAAGACCAGCAGAAGGAATCACAAAAGACAATGATTTTTTATTGATATTGTATGGGCTTTTATTATAGTCTTCTAATTGCAGATTATTCGCATTTCTGATAATGGTTGTTTTTGATATATCTTCAAGAAGAAATTTAAATGGATTTTCCCTTGTTCCTTCAATTGACAAAACAGAATCGTTTACGTATCTCATATTAACAGCATCTTTGTTAGAAGTTGGGTCTGCTACATTACTAATTTTTTTGTTTTCAATGTCATAATTACCATCTTGTGTTAATTTGAATCCATCACCTTTATCACCTTTGGGACCAACAGCTCCAGTAGCTCCTTGTGGACCAATTGCACCTGTATTACCTTTTGGACCTCTATCACCTTTTTCACCTTTGGGACCAATTGGACCAGCTGGGCCTCTTTCACCAGTTCCAGTTTTTGTTTTATCTTGATTTTGTGGAGAATTAAAAACTCCCATTATAATATTAGATTAGATAACACAGTAAAGTTTGTTCTATCAATTACCATTGTTGTCATTGTTGCCATTGTTGCCATTGTTGCCATTGTTGTCATTGTTGTCATTGTTGCCATTGTTGTCATTGTTATCTTTTTCACCTTTTGTAGGCATTTCATATGTATATATATTTGGATTGAATGTTGCCATATAATATTGGATTAGATTAAACTGCACCATTAAAATTTCTCTTGATTGTCTTCATCGGCTTGTCAACATAACAGAAGGAATATGGTTTCTTGGTTGCTTCAATGTATTTCTTCTTGTCAATTCCAAGTTCTTGTGAAATCAGATTCCTTTCTCTTGAGGATGGGAAATCATAAATGCAGAAGTGACTGCAATTGAGTCTGATTGATTTTGGACAGCCATAGAATGATTGTGTGAGATATATGACTGAACAGTTCTTGTGTCTTCCCTGAATGAAATAGCTGATTATCTGATCTTGTTTCTTGTCAGTGACAAAATCATCAAAAACAACCAATCGCTGCAAATCTGTGTCTTTTATTTGTTCAACTGGCAATATCTCTTCTTGACTGCAAACCAAGGCAGGATATCCAATGTGACTGCTTATTTCATCCATTACTTTCGAAGATATTTGTACTTGTCTTGATCCAAATTTTTTGCATAAAGATGTATCTGATCATAATAGACCAACGGTTCCATAATCAGATGCATGAACAATGTTGTCTTTCCAGATCCAGAATTACCAGCCAATAACATTCTAAATGTATCTTTTGGCATATACGGATACAACTGTCTGAATGAATTATTTGAATTCTGAATGATATCATAATTTGGAATTTCCATATGTTAATAGTTTAGATTAGTCTAACACAATTGTATATGGATATAGAACGTATAAAAAGGCTTCTTAAAAGTGGAATTGAAGCTGGAAATAAAACTAGAGAAGTTCGTGAGGTTATCAAGACTTATGAAAATAGAAAACAGGATGCATATGATACAACATCAGAATTGCTGAAACCCTCTATTGATGTCCAGAAGAGTGTGAAAGAAAGTGTTGACAAAAAACAGGATGAAGTCATTGAACAGTTGAAAAAGAATCAAAAAGCCTTGACATCCGGTTTTGAAGATCTTATGCTATTAAACACGTTACCTGAATCAGTACCTGTGAAAACAACATTACCAATTGATTACAAACCTAAAATGATGACTGAAACAGAACCAAAGTATAAGTCAAATCTTGACAAAGGTTTCTCACTTGATGAGGTTAAGGTATTACAGGAATATAAATTGTCTCCTCCAACAACAATTTTAAACAGGATAATGGATGGTACAATCGACATCGATAAGTATAACAAAAATGTTGGTGAAATAACCAGACAGCTTGGAAGACAAAAAGCTCATCTATCAACAACCAAAAATAATAGGGATAAAAATAAAGAAAAGATATATGAATTGACTCAAAAGATCAAACTGATGCAAAAGTACCGAAAAAGAATGGAAACTGTTAAGGAAGGTGCACAAACTGTTGGTTCAGGCATGGGAAGGAGAAGAGGTGCAATGGGTTCAAGGGATGCATTTTTGGGTGACATGCTTTCAAGACTGCAGTTGCTTGGTGGATTTATTTCAGCCGGCAACAACAGCAAAAATGTTCAAAATGAATTCACAAAAATATTGCATACATTGAACAGACTGGGAATCCTGAAAACCGGTGAGTTGAATAAAATAATGAGGAAATATCTAATGTAAAAGTATATGACAGAAATTTCATTACGATTCAACAGTAAAAACAGAGACAAAATTGGTGTTAGTAAGAGTCATGATTTTGAAAAAAGATTCAATACACCTCTTAAATTAACGAATGATTTGAAATATGAAATGGCTGTGAATGTTATCAATATGACATACAGTTGGTACAATATCAGAGATATTTTTGAAAATAATCAAATGAAATACAGCTATGACAAAGGTGTAAACTGGGAAACAATAACATTCGTTGACGGGATGTATTCATACGACGATATCAATAGTTACATTCATGAGTATATGAGTAAAAATAGCCATGTACTGAATCCATCTGAAACAGACAAATCAAAATTCAAGTATGGTATTAACATGTATTTCGTTTTGTCAACATATCGCATTTTGATTGAATTGGATGAAAACTATCGAGTGGATCTGAGAAATCTTGATTTCAGAAAACTTATCGGTTTCGATTCAAAATTAGTTTCAGCCACAGAATATGGAACAAATCTACCTGATATTACAAGAGGAGTAGATGAAATTTATATCAATTGTGATATGGTGATAGATAGCATTGTTGATGGAAATAGCACAAATACAATCGCAGTTATACCAGTCACAGATCTCGTTAGAAGTTTACCTTTCACTTACAAACCTCGTTTTCTTTCATGGAATCCTGTCTCAACACATTCAATCAGCTCAATGCGCTTTTATGTCACAGACTCTTCTAGAGCTCCAGTCGATTTAAACGGGATAGATTGGTATATCGAGTTATTCTTGAGAGGTGTGGAATTATAAAACCTAATAGTATATGAAACGGTTTGAGTTTAAAAAATATGAACAACATGGTGAAGGTGTCATGACTGACATTATCAAAACAGCTGGAAAAAAAGCAGCAGAAAAAGCAGCCACAACAATTGGTGAACATGCTGGCAAAAAAGCTGGTGACAAAATAATAGAACTTTTGAAAAAGAGGAAAAGTGGAAACAAGAGTGGAACTGCGAGTGTGAGCCAGACTGGTGGTTTAATCAAAAGAAAGAGAGGCAGACCTCGTAAAATCAAATAACTTTTATCTAACACAATAATATATGTCAAACTATCGTGACTCAAAATATATCGAAAGATATGAAGATGTAGTGTTCGAACTAGAGACAGCACTTATTACTGTAGTAGCAAATAATGCTCATCAGAGGAAAACAGGTTACCGTTTCGTTGTTGATAACAGTGGAGAGACTACACCATTTGACTGGTATAATGCCCGTTTTAATGTTATTTTCAAAGAAAATAAGCTTGCAGATGGAGCTAACATTGCTGCTGCAGATCGAAATGGTATTGTTAATTCAGTTCACGCTCTTATTAACACCATTAATGTAAAAATGAATGGTCTTGATGTTTATGAATGCCGAGATGCTAACCAGGCCACAAATATTAAGTCATTGCTTGAGTATTCACAGGGTTATGCTGTAAGTCAGGGACCAATGAGTTCTTCTATCTTGACACCACCAGAGGTGCTGAAAACAGAGTGGCACAAGCTGCTTATAACAAAGGATTCTCAGATCGTAAAGCTTTGCTTAATGATGGTGGTGAAATAAATGCAGAGATAGCATTGAACAGATACGGTTTTTTCAAGAGCTTTTGGGATGAACTCATGCCTAACTCAAAAGTAGAGGTGAACCTGACACTTGCGAGTGATGACAATTTGATTTGGCAAGCTACTGATGAATGTCGTGTGATACTAACTAAATTCCAGCTAATAGTTCCTCGCATTGTTTTCAATTCTGCGGGAAAGTCTTTATACATGAGCAAGTATCTTGACAACCGAAAGTGGACTTACATGAGAGAAATGGTTGAGAGAGGCAATTCAACAAGACAGCAGACAGCCAATTTCCGTATTTCCACAGGAATAAACAAACCCAGGCATGTCTTTGTATTCATCATCAATGATGCTAATGATTCGTCTCAGACAGCCAATAAATTTCTCTATAACACATTCTCAGTTGCAAATAACCAAACTTTGACTGATTGTTATCTTGAAGTTGGCAATGGAAATGATTATCCAGAGGTACATTATAAACCCTCAACTGAACCAACAAGAGTATTTAGAGATGTTTTGAAATATGTTCAAGCTGTAAATGATTTCAGTGAAAGTACCCTTCTTAACAGGGGCAACTTCGGTACAATATTCCCTTTCATTTATTTTGATTTGACGAAACAGAAACAGGATATCAAAGATGGAATGACAAAACTGACTTTCAAATACACTTTGAGTGCTGCAACAAATGCTTATTACAGTGTGTATGCACTGGTTCTCTATGAGCAGGATATTGAGATGAGAAAGACTGATGGAAAATTAATTCTGAGATCAATGTAAATGGAATAATTAATTGGAAATAATTAAATAAATTAAATAAAAAATAAATTAAATAAAACAAATAAATTAAATAAATAAATAATTAATTAATCAAATGTTTTATATTAAATACAATTTAGTATAAACATATATTATATGACTACTTATCATCCTCATGGAGTGAAACTTTCACAAGGTCAGAAACAAAAGCTAGCAAAAGCTTATGCAACAAATTCACCTGTAACAATAAGGTTGACGCATAGTGAATTGTCTGGAAATGATCAACTAATGTTGACTAAGAGACAAATCAATAAACTGATCAAATCAAATAGATCAGGAAAAGGTTCAGACATCAAGATATCAAAAAATCAAATCAGAAAAGCTTTTGTAGAAGGAGGTTCTCTTTGGTCCAGTCTTTTTTCACTTGGAACAAGACTATTGCCTTATGCAGGTAAAGCAGTAGCTAAAGCGGCTCCAGCATTGGCTACTGGTGCTCTGTCTTCATTAGCAAGTCTCGGTGTTGATAAACTATTTGGGAAGAAACAAAGTGGAGGATTTCTTATTCCTAATGCCAATTTATCCCAATTATTGAATGTAGGAAATTTATTGAATACGAGACAGATGGCAGATATTATTCAAAAAATGCAGTATGGTGGAGACGTTGTTATCAAACCAACAAAAGCGCAGACTGGAAAGGGTATTGGAACAATACTCGCCAGTATTGGAATTCCTTTGGCCATAGAAGCAATTAGAAAATTAACTGGAAAAGGATTGCATGTTGAAAGCAGCCGTCCAAGACGGTCATTACCAGTTCATGTTCCAGATTCCATTGCAATAAATAAAAATGAAAGTGGTGGAAAACATGCTATGATTCCATGGCAATCCCCTCCTGTTTTTAGTACATGGGATAACCCAATAGGCATGGGAATGAAAAAAAAAAAAGACAAAGGGAAAAGGACTTCTACTAGGCAAAAACAGTCCATTCAATTCAATCCCCATACTAGGAACCATTTTGTAAATAAACCCTTATCCAACTTTGATTTAATCAATTGGGTTAAACAACTTGGAATAAAACATTTCAGAGGAGTATTTTCAAGAGACAATCTGCCAAACCTGATGAGGAACAATGAATGTGGAATAGTCAATCTCGACAGTCAGATTGGACCTGGTACTCACTGGGTATGTTATCGAATTGGTGATAGATACTGTGAATACTTTGACTCATTTGGTTTAATGATGCCAACAGAAGTACAGAAATACATGGCTACAAGTGGAAAACAACTTGAATACTCTGGAGATGAGATACAAGAAAGGGATTCAGTATTGTGTGGATATTGGTGTTTGTACTATCTTCTCGAGAGACAAAAAGGCAGATCGATTCTGAACACAATACATAATGCTGATTTTGATCCCACAGACACAAGTGTCAATCACAGATTCATTATAGATTACTTCGAAAATATCTAACCTATTGGTATATGAAATCTTATTGTGTGAAACAGAAGAAAGTCACTGAATGTGTACCAGGAAGTGAAAGATATCAGAAGACTAAAAATGGTCGAACTGTGATGAAATGTACTTGTGCTGAATGTGGAATCACAAAGACTAAATTTGTCAGAAATCGGGGAAACTAATTAGCCCGTCTGAAGGGGCGGGCATAGGATCAACATTATTAACAACTGGATTAGATTTGCTTGGTCATGCGGCTCCAATGATTGGTAAAAAGGCATTGCAAGCTGGAAGATATTACGCTTCAGAAGCTCTCAGAAATCCAAAAAATCAACAGTTTTTGATTGACAAAGGACTTTCCCTTGCAAAGCCGGCTATTAGTTCAGTTGGAAAAAAAGCATTATTTGATTTAAGTACAAAAATACGTCCAAAGCGTGCTGACAAGAGACAAACCCATAAAACAGATATTAAAGGCATTGATTATACTCGCGGTGGTGCTATTGATATTCATAAGGTTATTGGCAAGCTTCCTAAACCAAAAGCAGGTTGGACACCTGGAAAGTATAAATATATGGGGCCTTATAATCCATTCATGAACAGTTGGAATATGATCCATTGACTGGAGAGGTATTAAAATGGAATGTCCAACCATATAAATAAAGTAGATGAAATAGCAGCTTACCATGATATTTGTTATGATATGGGAAAGAATAAAGGTGATTGTGATAGAACAATGATCAATTCTCTTGATGCCATTCCTATGGTGAAATGCCAAAATGGGGGCAAACAGCCAGATTCTTAATTGACAAAAAACAGAAATTAGGTCTTGGTGTTTCAAAAAACGGAAAAAGCCGTCGAGTGAAGAAAACTGGCAAGAAAAACTAGCTGATGAATTACATGCACCCATAAAACGAAATTTCACTCGGCGGCGTGTGATTGTGAATAAAATTGATGAAATATGGGCAAGTGATCTAGTTGAAATGCAACAGTTCAGTAAATGGAATAAAGGTTATCGATATCTTCTTATGGTTATTGATGTCTTCAGCAAATATGGTTGGATTGTCCCATTGAAGGATAAGAAAGGTGAATCTGTCACTGAAGCATTCAAATCAATATTCAAGGAAGGCAGAAAATCAGTATTTATGGGTCGACAAGGGAAAAGAGTTTTACAACAAACACTTGAAGGACTTGCTAGAGAAACATAGTGTACAGATGTACTCAACTGAGAATGAAGAAAAGTCATCAGTAGTTGAAAGATGGAATAGGACAATCAAGTCCAAAATGTGGAAGCAGTTCACTGTTCAAGGTAATACACAGTATTTAGACATGTTACCAAAATTAGTGAAACAGTATAATAATACCAAACATTCAAGCACAAAGATGACACCCGTTGAAGCATCTGATAAGAGGAATGAAGGAACTGTTTACTTCAATTTGTATGGTGATATGAAAACATTAAAACAGAAACCGAAATTCAAAATAGGTGACAAGGTCCGAATATCTAAGTATAAACGGAATGTGTTCGACAAGGGCTATACACCAAATTGGACTGAAGAAGTGTTTACAGTTGATAAGATCCAATACACTAATCCAATCACTTACAAACTAAAAGATCTTAGAGGAGAAGATATTGAAGGGAGTTTTTATGAAGCTGAATTATTGAAAGCCAGACAGGATGTATTCCGTATTGATAAAGTCATTCGCAGAGATTACAAGAAGAAACAAGCTTTGGTGAAGTGGAAGGGATATAGTGATGAATTCAACAGTTGGATACCGTTCAAGGATTTAAAAGACATATTATAAAGAGAAAATTATCTAACATATGTGTAGCAGAAACTTCAGTATATATACTGTTATTTGCTATTATATGTAGCCAAAAATATGATTATTTCTGGCTATTATTTAAAAATAAAATAAATTAATATAATATACAAATGCAAAAATATTCCTACGATAATAAAGAATTAGATGTATCAATAGATTGTTATCTTGATGACAACAATGAGATTTGGTTCAGAGGTAGAGACATAGCTTCTATTCTTGACTATAAAAATCCACAAAAAGCAATCAAGGATCATGTTTTATCTGATGATAGAATCTTAAGAGACCACAAAATCAGCATAAATTAACGATGTAATAAAACGTTACCTCGTGCTGAGGCCACTGATTCACGATGTAACAAAACGGTCCCTCGTGCTGGGGCCACTGATTCACGATGTAACAAAACGGTCCCTCGTGCTGAGGCCATTGAAAAAACTTTCAAATGTTTTTTTATAAATGAATCAGGATTTTATTCACTAATACTGTCCTCTAAAAAACAGGAAGCAGCAAAATTTAAAAATTGGGTTACATCTAAAGTGTTGCCATCAATCAGAAAACAGGGGTATTACAATCAGTTCAATGACAGAAATAATAACATGCTGATGATTGAAAGTGAAGATGATCTGCATTATAAGATTGTTTCATTCATCAGAAAGAAATATGAAGGTGCATTAATGGTGGCGGGATTAGGTGAAAATCAAATAAGCTCAAACATGCGAATCAGAAGTTATAAGAAAGGATATATGGCTGGACAGTGTGATTTAATGCTGATGAATCCCACTAGAAAATACAATGCTCTTTGTCTTGAATTTAAAAGCCCAACAGGTGTGTATAAAGTGTCAGACAAACAGTCTGATATGAAGCTAATGTATGAGAAAAAGAAATGCAGATACATCATGAGCAATAGTTTCGAAGACTTGATTCATGAAATAACTAGACACTTGGAAGAAAGCAAATTATACTTATCAAGAAGAGAAAAATAACATATTTAAAAATAAAATATAGTATATATATTGTATGGAAAATAAAAATGTTAAAAGAGGTCGTGGAAGGGCGAAAGTATTCACCGCAGAAGAACGGAAGAATCATAAAACATCGTACATGCTAAATAAAGAATGGTACTGTAACATATGTAAGACAGGACGTAACTACACAATGACAGGGAAATCTTGTCATATTAAAACAAAAAAAAATCAAAAAAATATTCTTCAATAATTACAATTCAAAAGGATCCAGTAATTGGATCAATTGAATTCTCAACCATATTTAAACGCAGACGGAAATGTTTTGAAGAAATAATAACTATAGATATATCATAAATGGAAAAAATTATCGAAACTAGTAGTAATTTGGACAAGAAAAGTCTCAAAAAATTGAGCAAATCTAAGCTAATCGAGTTGTTGTTGAAGCAACAGAAACCAAAAATTATTATAGTTGATGACACAAAACCTGTACCTAAACCAAGAACAAGACCAATTCCTGCACCTAGGACTGTCAGGCCGATTCCCGCCCCAAGGACGAAAAGACCAACTGTGAAAGAATTGGTTGATTACTTCGAAAGAAAAAGATTACCAGCACCACCAAAAGAATGGTTGGAAGAAATAGAACAATTGAAAAAGAGACCGATCCCAGCACCGAGAACCAAACAGGTGATTCAGAAACCAACGCCTGCACCAAGGACTAAGATAGAGCAAGTTGATAAAGCTTTGAAAGGTTTCACAAAATCTTTTGAAATCAGTATAAAAAATAACAAAGACCGGCTTGCGCAACTGCAAAACACAAGAAAGGCTGTTGCATATAATATTATAAAATTGTTGAATGAAATTAAAGGTCTCAAATTTCTTGAAACACTCAAGGTAACATTTGCAAAAATGACTGACGGAGAAATAGAATACAAAACCGCATATTTCAACAGTGTAGCTCAAACAATTGTGAATAATCTGGAAGTAACCGAATCACTACAGTTGTCAAAAGACCAAATAATGAACAAGATTGCAGTTTGGGTATCTGAAGGTTCAGGTTGGACTGTTGATTCAGTTGATAGTCATTATCTTAATATTGTGAAATATCGACCTATGATGGGTTCTTCATACATAAAACTACCAGTAGAACTAAGAAATAAAAAAGGTTTGATCAATATGAAAAATGAGGATAATGAATGCTTCAGATGGTCTCATACCAGACATTTGAACCCACAAGAGAAAAACCCACAGAGGATTAAAAAATCAGACAAACAGTATATTGACAAATTGGATTATTCAGGAATTGAATTTCCAGTAACTAACAAACAGTACAACAAAATAGAAAAACAAAATGAGATCAACATCAATATTTTCGGTTATGAGAATAAACAACCATATCCACTATATGTTTCAAAAGAGAAACATGCAGACTGCTTGAATCTGCTTCTAATGACTGAAAATGAAAACAAGCATTATGTGCTAATCAAAGATTTCAATAAGTTCATGTACAATCAAACAAAGCACAAAGAAAGAAAAAACACTTTTGTATGCACTGTCTTCAATGCTTCAGCTCTGAAAGGGTTCTGAATGATCACAAGGACAACTGCATGCAAGTAAATGGCACACAGGCAATAAAAATGCCAAACAAAGATAACAACATACTGAAATTCAACAACTTTCATAAACAACAGCAGGTACCATTTGTGATCTATGCTGATTTTGAGGCCATCACTGAAAAAATACACGGTTGTCAACCCAACAATGATAAATCATACACTGAAGCCTATCAGAAGCATACTGACTGTGGATATGGTTACAAAGTTGTTTGTGGTTATGATGATAAATACAGCAGACCAGCAGTAATATACAGGGGTGAAAAGGCTGTGTACAAATTTATGGAAGCTATGCTGGAGGAAGTCAAATATTGCAAGAATGTTGTGAAAAAAAATTTTAACAAACCATTGAAAATGACTAAAGATGATAAGAAGGAATTCCAAAAAGCTGAAATGTGTCACATCTGTGATAAGAAGTATACTGAAAAGGATATTAGAGTCCGAGATCATTGTCATATTACCGGCAAGTATAGAGGATCAGCTCACCAAGATTGTAATCTGAAACTCAGAGTGAACCCAGATGAAATAAAGATACCTGTCGTATTTCACAATCTGAGAGGTTATGATAGTCATTTTATTATGCAAGAGATTGGAGCCATTGTCAAGAAACACACCTATACAAATAAGAAAGGTGAAGACTGTCAAATGAATATCAATGCTGTCCCAAATAACATGGAGAAGTATATGGCTTTCATGCTTGGCAATCACTTGACCTTCATTGATAGTTTCCAGTTCATGAGCTCCAGTTTGGAAAAACTTGTAGGCAATCTACCAAAAGAAGCCTTAAAATACACCTCACAAGAGTTCAAGGGAAATGATCTTAATCTGGTGGCACAGAAAGGTGTTTATCCATACGACTTCATGGACAGCTTTAATAAATTCAATGAAAAGCTTCCAACAAAGGAAGAATTTCACAGCATATTAAGTGATGAACATATATCAGATGAAGACTATACGCATGCTCAGACTGTTTGGAAAGCATTCTCTTTGAAAAACATGGGTGATTATCATGATCTGTACCTTAAAACAGATGTACTCCTACTGGCTGATGTATTTGAAAACTTCAGGAAAACATGCCTTGAGTACTACAAACTGGACCCGTGCCACTATTTCACATCTCCTGGTTTATCTTGGGACGCCATGCTTAAAATGACTGACATTAAACTAGAGCTTATGGTTGATATTGATATGTTTCAATTCATTGAAAAGGGTATGCGTGGAGGAATCAGCTATATAGCCAACCGTTACGGTAAAGCAAATAATAAATACATGAAAGAGCATGATGAGAAGGCGCCCTCGAAGTATATCATGTATCTTGATGCAAACAATCTGTATGGTTGGGCAATGAGCCAATACCGTCCAACTGGCGGATTCAGATGGATGACACAAAAACAGATCAATAATTTAGACCTGGCTGTCTATAAAGAAGATAGTGCAAAGGGTTTGATTCTTGAAGTTGATTTAGAATACCCCAAGAGTTACATGATCTTCACAATGACTATCCACTGGGACCGGAAAAGGTCAAAGTGACTGGGGACATGCTATCAGATTATTGTAAAAACATCGCGAAGAAATATAAAATATCAACTGGTCTGGTACATAAACTGATACCAACATTAAGCAACAAAGAAAAATACGTGCTCCATTATAGGAACCTCCAATTATATACTGATCTCGGTTTGAAAATAACTAAAGTCCATCGAGTGTTAGAGTTCAATCAATCCCCATGGCTCAGACAGTACATCGACTTCAACACTCAGAAAAGAACTAGCGCAAAAAATGCCTTTGAGAAAGACTTCTTCAAGCTGATGAATAACAGTGTATTTGGCAAAACGATGGAAAACCTCAGAAAGCGAGTAGACGTCAGATTGGTGACTGATGAGAAGAAGCTATTGAAATTAGCTAGTAAACCCACTTATGTTAGCAGTAAAATCTTCAATGAAAATCTAGTAGCTGTTCATAAGATAAAAGAAACACTTACTTTAAACCGGCCAGCATACGTGGGGATGTGTATTCTAGACCTTAGCAAGACACTGATGTACGATTTCCATTACAACTACATTAAACAAAAGTACGGTAACAAGGCCAAGCTGCTCTTCACAGACACAGACTCATTGACCTATGAAATTGAAACCCAAGACGTCTATAGAAATTTCTGGAACGATAAAGATAAATTCGATAACAGCGACTACCCTGAAAGCTCGCCGTATTTCAATAAGACTAATAAAAAAGTTATTGGCAAATTCAAAGATGAGGCAGCAGGAGTACCCGTTTGCGAATTCATCGGTCTACGATCGAAAATGTATAGCTATATGAAAGATAACCAAAATGGAGGAAAAACGGCAAAAGGAATAAAAAAGAACATAATCAAAAATAAAATCAAACATGAAAATTATAAAGACACTCTATTCAATAATAAACAGTTGCATCATAGAATGAAAACAATCAGAAGTCAGAAATATCAACTTGGAAGTTATGAGATAAATAAAGTATCACTCAGCTGCTTTGACGACAAGCGGTATATTCATGATAATGGCGTGACAAGCTATGCATATGGACATTATAAAATCTAGCTGTTGACGTCACGCCATAGCTGTGGTGTTTTTATCGCCTCAAACCCACTGATTTGCCTAGTTCAGGATAGTATTGTGAGTTTTGTTGTATATTAAATTTAAAATACTGCCCTCTTTCTGACCCTTTACCCGAAGAATTAGCATATGACACAGGAACATTTGTTGGGGGGTTTCCCTTTCGAATGAGTCACCAAACTACGTCACTATGTTTAGGGGATTCAAGATTTTTCGCTTTTTACACATGCGTATTATTTTTTTATCTTTGAAAATTTCATTTATGTACCACAAGCATAAAAATGAAAATACAAACGCAAATATAAGGGTTTTTTACACAGATAAAGTCTGGCTTGTATACAGAGTATCTAACGATTGGAAAAAGCGGGGGCCTTTCGTTAGCGAAATGTGTACAAGCCACCCCGTGGAATAACGAAAAACCCCCGCCGTTATTCCATGGGTTAAAAAAATAAAAAAAAAATAAAAATAAAAAAATCACCCTGAGATGGTGTCGGATTGTTGGGTAGAGCTATAGTTAAGCTTCGGCTTGTCAGAAGTGCCGGTTCAATCTCAAGCCGGAGGGTGAAAAAAAAAAAAACAAATAAACAAATAATTGGCCCAAGAGGGTCTGATAGGGCCAGAGCGGAGTGGAGGTGGGAAAGACATAAATGATAGTGCTCTGGTGGTGTGGAGGTGGGAATACAAAAAAAAACAAAACAAAAAAAACCTCTCATGAGGGACGGGTGGTGATTCAAATTCCAAATTAAGTCCCTCATGAGAGGTTCTGGTGGCCACCAGTTTTGCTATTTTTTTTCTGCATCTTTAATTGCTTCAACAAATTATGTAACCATCGGATAGCTATAGGTGATGACTCATTCCCTGTTTTCCGAGAATGTCACGCTTGGTGATTTTTCCGAGAAAGTCACGCATTTATAATAAACTATAGATTCCAAAATACGATATCATTTTGCTAAAACACCCCCTAAATTAATTTATGTGCTGAAACCCCCAAACACTATACTACTTCGGCGGACAGAGATGGCCGAGATAAATGTCTTTAATGAGAGCCTTTTGGCAAGCAAGTACATAGATTTTAAGTTTTTAATGTGAGTGCTGTTGCTGAGTGACGTAAACAACTCAGTTATGCGTTATTGCAAAATAATTACAATGTAACCGACTCAAAATTATTCTGTACTTCGTCACTTAAAGTGCCTATGAAGCGAAATTTGTTTCTCGCTAATTTTAAGGTTTAATCCATAAAACTCAACATTCCAAAATTTGAGGTGCTCTTGCAAATCGGCGATTATACAAGCGTTTGAAATTGGGTTATTTTGCCCTCAAAAATGACATTTGAATCGCGCGTCCAAAAAGACACGTGACAATAACTGTGACGTAATTTTGACGTAGTTTTGGGGACAAGTATTCCAACTATTTCACTATAATTCATAAGCGGAAACACATTTTTTACCCGAAATGACGTCACATCATAGAATTTCGCGAGTAAACACGACCCAGACCCCTGACCATTTTTAAAGGCAAAATAGCCCAACTTCAAACGCTCGTAAACTCAACAATTTTAATCACAAGCACCTCAAAATTTTGAGATTCTTGCGTTTTTAGGGGTAAACTTTAAAATTAGCAAGAAACAAATTTCGCTTCTTAGGCACTTTAAAGATATCCCTCACGCAAAATGCAACATGAAAGAAAATTCAACACGTTCATACCTTATATCACTAATCCGAACAATATAACAGAATGTTTTAATCAATAGTGTTTTGAAGTCATTCTTTACCTCCAAAAGGCATTCTGACACAGGGCAGACAACTCGCTGTGGAAAATAAAGACACCGCTTTCTTTTAGTTTACGACATTTTTTAGCGTTATCTTGACGCCTCTGGCACGTAAATCCTTCCAGTGCGTGAGTAGTAGCACAGCCGTCTCTATCACTTATTTTCCTCGGCTGACCACTTTTTTTAGTAGTCGGCTGACCACATTTTTTAATAGTATATTTGTCACTTAATATACCACTCGTATGCAGTCTTTAGGAAAAAAAAGGAAGCTCAGAAAAAAGCAAGCTCAGAAAATAGGCTCGACTCTGTATTCCCATTTATTGACAAAGCAGACCAAAAATCAGATTAACACCTTAGCAAGAAGTGGCATTTTCTTTCAAAGAAAATGCCACTTCCCAGTGGTTTGCTACAGTGTGATTCGGATGTTTTGGTCTGCGTTGTAAATAAATGGTAACACAGAGCCTATTTTCTGAGCTTCCTGTGATTTATTAACGTTTTTTTCTGAACACTGAGAAATAAGGGTAGGAAACGCATGGTATACTAACTGATCGACTGTTCAAGAAACGTCTGGACTTGAAAGAAAATGGATTCAGGGGGTTACTCTTCAAGGTCCCATCTTTGTTCACACCCACCAAACTGTAGACTGCAAAACTGCCGTATTTTTGCGTTGGTCGAATGCGAGGTCTTGTCAAGCGAAAGGTCTGGAGCGAGGGTGAAAACCGTAGAGTGAGACTGGGGAGAGACGTGCAACATGGCACCTAATGATTTTTTTCACTGGATATGAACGCCAACACTAAATAATTTTAACCTCATCTCTTAAAGAGACAATTATTACAGATTTTATAGCACGCTTAGGTTGCTATCACCTTCACTAAGATTGGAAAATGTATTGTCATCTCATTGATAGATCAGTAGAGCCTGTGCGAATTTTTTCTTCCAAATATCCTAATAAAAGGTTACTTAAGGGAAAAAGGCAGTTAGAATTTCCTCATTTTTGCATATCATGGGCCATAAACACATTCGGAGTTCCTTCCCATGAATGATACCTTCTTAAGGGGGTGCTTTTTTCTTAGGAGATACTCAATCGAGGAATCAGAATTAAAGATTGATTAATCTGTAAATGACATAATAAATGCAAATGAAACAAATCATCTCTTTAAAAAATTTAGGTTCAAGTCATGTCCCCTCCTTCTGGAGAAAGAGGGGCGGTGATGTGAGGTTCAAGTCATGTCCCCTCCTTTTGGAGAGAGAGGGGTGGTGATGCGATGTAAAATTTCTAGGATCGCCTCTTCTGATATATGCTACTGCTTGGGGCTATAGATATAACTAATCGTAATTTACTAAGCTATGCTACAATTAACTTTGAACCGAGAGCGTGTGCAACGTTTTGTGAAATATTAAGGGTGACAAGTTTCTTGTACTATTTAAGGTTTCTTTTGGCATGTCCAATAAGCACGTTCATATGAAATTGTCATCTCCAGCTCTTAAAGTGCACATGAATAAAACATTCAAAGCCAGTTTTTTTTCTCCAATATGAAAATTGGTGTCTTAAGAAAAAATTTGAGGGGAAAATAATTTACTAGAAGAAGCAGGAACTTATTTTAAAATGCGGTGAAAGTTGGCGAAACTCACTAAAATTCTAGACAAAGACCTGGGGTCTGGTGAATAGTCATGACGTCATTCGTGTGTACTCAGTCGAGTGCTGTTTCTGCGAGTTCCGTGGAATAAATATGTCGGAGAACTACCAAGATTCGCTACTGGGGCCGCCAGCTGAGCAAAACTTTCCAGTTTTAAGCTTTTTCGTGTTCTCAGATACGTTTCACGCTTTAACATTACACACGAATGACGTCACAGAGACCTTTTGGAAGTGCGCACAACAAATGTCTCAAATTTCAGGCCACGTTTGTGGGAGAGGGAATTTTCGAACCCCTACAAATGGTGAATCCTTGTCACAAAAACTTAGGGAGACGACTGAAAATGAAATATGGGGATTATAATTTATTTTCGATTCATGTGCACTTTAAACTCACCTAGGTACAATATTTGATGAGTCGCACATGTCAATAGGCCATTTCCGAAATACCTTTGGCCTCTTCTTCAAAGCGAGTCCTGGTGCTCATCTTTTCATATGAAAATTAGTTTCCATTCATATGAAAATGAATTAAATTTGCGTGTGAATGGAAACTAATTTTCATATGAAAAGATGAGCACCAGGACTCGCTTTGAAAAAGAGGCCAAAGGTAATTCGGAAATGGCCTACTAAGTCATTGAGGGAGATTAGTGACCTCTGTTGAGAGAGGTCAGTGACATTTATTATTATATAAATTTTCTGGGTCAATCTGAAGGCCATATAAGTCTTGTGACAGGATTCAAGATTACTGGCAGTCTCGAATCAAAGGAGGACTCAATTTTATAATTCTGCCTAGTTAGTTAGTTACAGATGTATAAGGAAGCAATCTGTTTCAGGCCTCAAAAGAATGGGAAGCAACGAAAACCGGCATGCGGACCAAAAAATATAACGTGCGGCCCGTTTCCTCGGCTTTGGTATTCGTTCTCACGCTGGTTTTCGGTGATCCACACCATCTCAACTCTTGTACAAAAAAGCAATAGGTCCCGTTGACCTCCGCTGCGAGTTCTTGCTTCGAATAAAAGCAAAAGCATATTGATTAGTAACCACAGTTGCATGGTCTGCCTTAAAGTGGATTACGGACATTTGGAACGGACACCTTTAAAGGTTACTCAGATTGAAGGCTTAATGAAACTCCAGCCTCGATCCCCGAAGAAACTGGCCTCTATTCCGTTGAATTTTCCACCTGGCTACTAGAAATAAAAACGTCTCTCTATCAGGGTAGACACGCTGTTTCAAGTTCTCATCCGGCAACATTTGGTATGTAAAACATATCTTGACTGCAGCGCTGGAGACTATGCTCGAAAGGGCCACTCGCGAGAAGTTGTCAATGTCCTAACTCAGGAATCATCAGCGCGAAGTTTCAAGGTATATGCAGCGTTAGTAGGGCGTCAAATTGGTATTTGAATCTCGATAGGAGGACGGCGGAGTACTAGAGCACGTCTTGTTGCAGAGATAACTACAATCGTTTAAAATCAGTTACAGGGGCAATGCACCCCATTTTGGAGTTGTCAGCCATTAGATTTACATCACGATTCTCGACGACTGGGCCTTCAAAGGTGAGCTCTTTCCCTTTGTGGTTAAATGATAAGCACGTCTCACCAATGATGTGTAGGGGAAGGGAGCCACGTGATCGGTGAACAGCCTAAAAACTAGATGTTATGCGACAGCCAAAACACTGGACGACAGGCTGTGGCGGATTAAGTTTGTGGTACCTCCACTGTCAATGGTTTTGTGCACTGGGTAGTTGGAGTGAAACAAATCTAAGTATGGCTTCTGGCGGTTTTGTACGAAGACAACCACAAGAGGTACGTTGGGGTCAGTTTTGACGATGTCCTTATCCAGTTCGGCCACGTTGGGACATGCCTTAGACTCGAGGTGCCAGCCAGGATCTTAGTGATCACTCTAGCCTTAACTATGTGCGTGCGATCTTGTTCTGGTAGGTACAAACGTCCAAAAACTAGACACTGTAGCTTAGGGCCAAGAAAGTAAAAGTGAAAAGACAGAAGGAAAGGAAAAAAGAAAACCATGAAAGTGAACGTGTCCAAATCCACGAGAATAAACATGCACATGTTTGATAAGACATCCGAGTTTTGGTTTGTTTATATTCCGTCCATTCAGAACATAAGCGTATGCCTCGAACTGTAATAATTAAGGAGGTTGCTTTTCCTTCTTTCGCAAGAAAACGTTTTATTGATAGCCTGTTTTTGCGAAAAATATACCCGTCTCACGTGATGCGGATGGATGGGGGGTACTCCCATAAAAATTGGGTGGGAGTCTGAGCCCCTCTTCCTGAAACCCTTACCCTATTTCAAACCAAAATCTGCGATTTTCCCTGCCCTATTTCAGACCTGACCAAAAATTCGATCCCCTTTTCAGACTTATTTCACGAACACGGTTGGCGTAAACATAATTAAAAGACAAAAAAGAAGGGCTTTTGTTGATGGTCTTATCACCTGATGATGAAGAAGTAGGTTCTTCTAAAAAACATACCAAATTCAAGACTAGAGTGCACAAACCATACCCTATTTCAGAGGAAAATGGTCAAAATCGATACCCTATTTCAGACCAAAACTGCTACAAAACCATGCCCTTTAGGGCCGCACATACCTATACAGCCCACATAAGGGAGTACCCCCCGGACTTCTTAAAGCCGTTCTGTTCATGGTGGCAGCTTCTTCACGTGTTCGGGATCTTTCATTAATGAGCATCTCCGCTGAAATCGGGAGTCACTGTATTCGATGATTTCAAAACAATTTGTTTCCTAGTTGCTCGCACAAATTTACTAAGAAAGAAAAGAAGAAACAAGTTAACATGTTTGGCGGCTGAATTCAGTTTGTTGAAAGGTGAAAAAATGCAGTGATATAAAAGATATAATATAGTTAGAGGTTCCCTATCAGCAGAGGTCTCTGGCAGCGAGAAAGGAGAGAGACCTGACTGCCGATACCTGAGGAGCTTCCTGTCGCGCGTACACGAGCGCTCCCCTAACAACGAGTGACGTATGGACCACGTGCGACCCGACTCGGCAAACCGGTTTGAGTGTGAAATTGGCAGCACCCGTGGGCTGTGTTTACAATACACTACAAAAATATTGTGTGGTGTCTGAGATGAAATGTATGTAATTCTTAGGGGCTTCATCGGGAAATACCACGAACTCTGCAGCATCGCAAAGTTACTGTAAATTGTTCTCTTTGAAGATCAATAAGGCCAGCAAATGCCTTCTGTGTAGAGTAAACTTTAACCTGAGCTGTCTAAACATCTAGTAGTCCTTGAATAATGAAGATAAGCAAGGCAAAGTTTATGGCTTACTGCAGAGAACACCGGACATTCGACAAGAAAAAACACGACTCAACGGAGTTCAAAGGAGACACGACTAAAGCTGGTGGCATGGGAGAGTAGAGTTGCAAACCTGACAACTCTGCGGCTAGTAAAGCTGATGGCCAGTTGGAAAATAAGCGATTTTCCGTACCTGTTGGGAGGCACACAAATGCATTGCGCGTATTCAAGAACGCAATAATTGTTTTCTTCCGTCCTAGTTTTTAATTCCTTGATATTGTGACAGTCAAGGGGAGAAAGTTCATGCAATCACAGAAGGCTCAGACGTTTTCCAGCAGAGCGGCAAGTGTATTCCTCTGTAACGGAAACCGGTTTTTCAAAACCGGTTGGTTTCGTCCATGAATGTGGTCGGCGGCTACATGAAATGAACTCCTCCAGCACCGGCAGAGGTCTTTCTCCTTTCTCGTCACCAGAGACCTGCTGGAAGGGAAAGACAGTAGAGGATGGTTAATATAAAACACACTGCAATTGTCTTGTCATGTGTAGACTCGTTTATGGTCAAAACTTTCTGCTAGTAGTTTTTTCTTAATCCAGAGAATGGGTGGCAGCGAAAAGCAGCATCCGGACTAAAACTATAATGCGAGGGCTGTTTCCGCGAAAGCCCAGGGCACGGATAGCTTTGGTGCAGGTGGTCTTTTCTTCTGATGTGGGGTTTCTGGTGTGTAGGTAGTGCTTGCCTGACGGTGATGCTCATCTCTTTTGATGAAGCGAAATTCCGGCTGGGGATATGTAAAACGTATCTTGCCTGCAGTGCTGGAGACTATGCTTGGGGAGGGCCACTCGCGGGAAGTTGTCAATTTTGTAACACAGCGAGCATCAGTGAGAGGTTTCAAGGTTTATTCAGCTTTAGGAGGGGCGTCAAATTGGTTTTTAAATCTCTACACGGGAAGACGGCGGAGTACTAGAGCAGGTCTTTTTTGCAAAGAGAACTGCTGCTGGGTGTTGACAACCATACACGGAACCTTCGTTAAAAATCACTTAAGGGTCAATGACCTCGATATTGGATTTGAATCATACGCACGTCTCACCATTTCCATTTCCATTTCCATTTATTTGCCATTAACCACATAAAAATACAAAATACTAGAAATTTAAAAATACGGAACACAAGAAATTTATAATAACTTAAACTTAAGAAGATAGACTACAAATGTTTAAGGTGGTAATGACAAGAAAGCCTATATAGAAGCCGGGGGCTTATGAACTATAGGCGTCCTGACCATATAGGGTACATAATACGAATTACGGGGACAGCATGAAATAGGAAATGTATTATTTTAAAAAGAAAAGAAGAAGTAAGTAGCTCAACAATGAGTATATTTGCCTAAGAAAGAAGGAATTTTTTAAGTCTTTTCCCAAACAAACGGATGCTTTCACTGTTTTGAATTTCATGACTTAACGAGTTGAAAAACTTAGGTCCTTGAAACCGATAACATGTAGGGGGAAGAAGCCACGTGCTTGGTGGACAGCCTGAAATTAGATGTCATGCGACAGCACACTGGACGACAGAGTCGCGGATCTCGTTTCTGGTAGCCCCACTGTCAACGGTTATGGGAACTGGGTGGTGGGAGCGAAACACGGCAAGTACGGTGACTGGCGGTTTGGTGCAAAGGCAACCGCAAGATATACGTTTCAGTCAGTGTTGACCATGTCATTGTGCAGTTCGGTCACCTTAGTTCAGGTCCTATTCTCGAGATGTGATCCAGGATCTTAGTGATCAGTCTAGCCTTAGCTATGTACTTGCGATCTTGTTCTGGTAGATAATTACAAACATCCAAAACCTAGCCGCTGTCAGCTTTTTTGCAGAGCTTTCAGGGGGCTTTTTAGGGCGACAGGTAGGACTTTAGTGGTTTCAACTTTAGCTTTGTGGAGGGCACTCGCCGTGACTGGAAAAAAGAGCTAAAATTATCATATGCAGAACTCATCTCTTATATAGGAGCTCTCGAAAATGTAGCAACTGCAATAGAAACAAACAGGTTTCCGAATGAAACATGTTAAATGGAGACGACTTTGAAGAAACTGAGTCCAATTAAGGCTCTAACGGAAAAATGAGATAGAGTGGTTTGTGAAGGTTTTTCCAGGTAACGACACACGACAACGCTGCTAACAGTCCAGTGTCTTTGAAACAAATTACTAGACTTCTTGTTTTGATCTGCTGTTGGTTAGTAGGTTTCTAACAGCAGTGCTCAAGACATCATCTTAGCATCATCGACAGCATTCCTGGCTGTGTATTTCGTCTAGCATAGGGGTATATTTACCATTTTATTAAAGCCAAGGTCTGTTATAGGGTTCCGTACGTGGGTTTTATCAGCTTATTTGGGTGAGGGTAAATCAGTATTAGCCAGTTGAGGACAATGAAATTTTAAGGTTGGAGTGAGCTCCTCCTCGTAAGTAGGGGCTTTGGAATGACAGAGCTCGCTATTGGCTCTGAACAGAGAGTCCGCTATTAGTCTGTGAAACAGATTTTTGCAGTAACTGTATAAAACGTCTTGTGCACTTATTGGCTAATTTTCATCATCAATAAGAGTACAGACAAAAAAATTAATTTCTGCGAAAGATTTGCGGACAAGATGGAATAGGGCGACAGGTAGGACTTTAGTGGTTTCAACTTTAGCTTTGTGGAGGGCACTCGCCGTGACTGGAAAAAAGAGCTAAAATTATCATATGCAGAACTCATCTCTTATATAGGAGCTCTCGAAAATTTAGCAACTGCAATAGAAACAAACAGGTTTCCGAATGAAACATGTTAAATGGAGACGACTTTGAAGAAACTGAGTCCAATTAAGGCTCTAACGGAAAAATGAGATAGAGTGGTTTGTGAAGGTTTTTCCAGGTAACGACACACGACAACGCTGCTAACAGTCCAGTGTCTTTGAAACAAATTACTAGACTTCTTGTTTTTAGAGACGTTTATCTAGCAACTAGAAACCCCTTGGTCATTAGACATCGTCGTACCTTCTGTTATTAATAAGTCTTCCGTCTGGTGTTGTAAACTTGCTCGGATTGACTGAGGGAACCAGACGAAAGTCTTAGAGGCTTTTATGCCAAGACACGGCACTAAACACAAACGTTTTATATCTCTAGTAGGCTTTTCAGGCCGTAGTTTGAATTTGCAGCAAATGAACATTTTACTGATTTATGCAAATCACTGGCACTCACGGCTCACCTGACGGCTAATCGAATCCCTGTACGGTGGTCAATTTACATTATCAACTCCGTTGATAAACCAAATTTTCGTGTCCCACGTTTTAGTCATTGAAATTGCTTAGCTCTTGCAAATAGCCAATACTTGATTGTTGATTTTTTATTGACTTGCTTTTAAAAAAATACAGAATTACCTGACCCGCAGGTAGTATAGCTAATTTAGGCGGGCCAGGAAATAGGGAAAGATGGAAGACTGCTAAAAAGAATATGTTGATAAGAAAATAAAGTTGAGATTAAAACGAGAACAAAGTTGAGAAAAGAAATAAAAAGAGAGAATAAAAAATCCGAATAAAGAGCTGATTAGAGCAACAAACGAAAACCAAAGGCCGCGCTACCATCTTGTGTTATTATTGCGTTACCATCCTCAGGCATTAAGACAGCACGCTATAGGTAAGAACCATGTTTGTTTAGCCTGCATATAATTTCTTCTAGACCGTAATACGAGTCATCAGAGTCATCAGCGAATTATCTTTTTAAATTTATCTTTAGGCAAATTACGAATATTAGTTGGTATCTCATTCCACAATTTCGCACCATTTCTCGAGAAAGCATATTTTTGTATCTGTAAATTTGATTTTTTTTTATATAAAAATTATGGGAGGTTGAGGATCTAGCATTGTATGAATGAACACAAGAGGTGGGAAGAAACAAGTCTTGAATGTTTTAGGGTACAAGATGATTACTTATATCGTGCATCGATCGTTTCCGAAAGTAGTTGATAGTAAAGAAAGTTTAGTGGTAAAATTTTTGCATCGAATAACAACGGAATGACATGATCTCGGAAGTTAGAAAGCGAGAAAAGCTAATGACAACTGTTCGCATAAGTTTGAATAAAATTTAATTTAATATTATCCATTTTTACTGCATTCAATATAATCAAATATATACACAAGTTAGCAGCGGGGAAGGACTAGAAGGGAACCGAAGAACCATACGGGCTAGTCTACCCAGTTTAAAACTAGGTTACATTGGTTTTAGTTTGTATGTTTACGGCTGTTTGTGGTGCCTTTTGTTGTCACTTATATCCGACATTTGACCATTTTTGTTAGTACAAAAAACAAATTGACCTCAGTTTTTATGCGTCTGTCCTCTTACTGATGATTAATTGCGTCATAACACTGTCATAGTTTGCTGGGGAAACCACAATGGCAATGTTATCATCAATAGACGCATAAAATTGTCAATTGTCAAAGAGCAAAATAAAGGTATTAGGAAGCAAATTTTTCTGGAAAGAAAGCCAATATGTAAGAGGAGCTATGCTATACTTCCAAATGGAACTATTATTTTTAACAAAGCAAGATAAGCGTTTCGTGCAATCACTTGTCTTTTGTTGTGTTTTCATAATTCTCGCTGAGATGATGGCACTTCTCAAGTGTCTCTAGAATTAGAGTAGTTGAATATTTCCTTCACTGTGCTTTTCACAACTTCACGAATTTCTCGATATCGCCAACAGTAGATGAAAGGGTTTAGTGATGAATTGAGGAAAATAAGGAAAGCTGTGGCGTGATAAGCCGCCAAGAAGGAAATACGAGAGCTATTAGCTGTCAATAACATTGCAGCGCACAAACTTGGAACATAACAAGCAATAAAAACAACATAGACAAAGAAAGCATTCATGGTGGACTTTCTTTCTCGGAGGAGCTCAACTGCTTGATCATATTGCAATTGAAGCTGGCGTTCTATTTGAGTCTTGTGATATCTTACCACTTGGTAAATACGAAGATATGCTGCAGCTGTCACGAAAAGTCCCGCACATTCTAGAATCACCGTTACTGAGCTCTTACGGTGAGGAAGTGAAATGTATATAGAGCTTGCGACTGCACTTGTTGACCATAATGACACCAGGGATATCGTGACACGTTTTGAAGTGACGATTTCTTTATATCGCAGATGTAGAGAAACGGCGAGAAGTCGATCGACAGCAATGGCGGTTATATTCAGGCACGATGCACTCGTCAGGAAATGGGAGCAAAAATAAACTGTTAAAACTGTTGGGCAAAGATAGTCAAAATTAGCGTTCTCGTTAGTTGCCATCTTTAACATCATTGCGATGATAATACCGTACATAAGTTCCGCGAATGATCCCACAGCAAGATCAGAAACAGCGAGACTCAGGAAGAACTTTCGCAATTTAGAAGACATTGATGAAGACTTCCACAGCGCGCGAATAACAATGCGATTACCAAGAGTAGCCACGAGTGAGTTGATTATGTTCAAAACGCAAAGAGTGACCATGAGAACTCTGTAATGGAGTACAACTTGGACCAGCCCTTCTAGCCTTTGGGTGCAAACCTTCTCAGCCATGGCGATCTCAAATTATTTAAATGGGGCTGTGTTATCATTTAAATATGACGTTTGTATGTTTGGGCGCAAGTTCGTGCTTAATTAAGGCGCCCTCTCCAGCAGTGTCGACAGAATTTCGTAACATGGTCATTATTGAAAGTTAATAAATAGTGGAAAGGTCCATTACGGAAAGAAGAGATGATACGGCTTGGAAACTCCTCTTTCAGTATCGCAATCAGATTTGCACATATACAGTTATGTTAAAATTTATTTTCGTGCCGTGGGGGTTATACTATTTTCTTCTCAGTTTTGCTCACGCATGTAAAATGTCCCTCTCACATCAGTTTACAGCAGGTCAGTATTGTTGCTTAGCACTCGAGTTAAATGATTCTGTACGATGAAATTGTCTTGTCGGGTTGTCAAATGTGTGTGTTTAGCCTGCATAAATGTTCGCGTTTTATTTGTTTAGTTTTAAACAGCGTACACGCGATATATATAGCAACAGGGCGGAGGTTTTATTCGCGAAACATCTGACTAAAAAACAAACGACAAATTTTACTCAGCAGAAATTTTATTTTTTAATATATTAAAGCAGGCTTGAATTACAGGGTAGTCATGCAGGTTATCTTTCACTAAAAGAGATAAAATAAATAGTCCTCTTGTTTCAATTTTCTTGTAAGCATCAGACCAAGAACTCTGTGCTTATAAATGAATCGTAAGACGTTTCTAGGCCCAAGATGTTTCTGTCATTAAGCAAGACCGATTGTTTGGTGAACATATATATATATATATATATATATATATATATATTGAAACACAGAACATTTCCGACCAATATCATATTAATAGCAATTCAAGTAGGTAAAGAAGGGCATATACAAAGCTTATGTATTCTTAATAGTTTAAAATGGTTTTAGTTTATATTTGGAAAAGCCAAGAACGATGAATATGAATATGTGCAACAATTTAAGATGACTGTGACAGCTTCGCAGGTGACGAGTACAAGCACATTTGCAAATTAGGTTCCCTTGTTGCTTATATCTTTAAATTAAAGATTTTTTCCTTTTATAATTTCTCTTTTTTTTAATACCAATATTTATTCACCGGTGAATATAATCGTATACCGAATTCTTTGATTTTGGGAACGTCCTTGGATTTTCGCTGCAAGAATTTTCATAAAATATAGACGGACATCGGACAGCGTATTAGCTGAGGCCATTCATGTTCAGCTGAATATTTTTGTCGCCTGTTATTCGAAGGTGAAAGCAGACACTTCATAGGAAACTTAAAGGAACTGCATCACGAGTTGTCAAGCTGCAAAAGACAATAGAAGTAAAGAAAACCGAAAAGTAATGATTCAGTTTCGTTTAAAGTTCTTTTACCAATTTAACTATAAATCACCCTCTTTGGATGGCTAGGATTGTACGGGATTGCAATTTGAAAAAAAGTAGGCCAACTTTTTTAAGTTCTTCTCTTATGCCCTGAACAAACCTATCCAAACTGTACACATCATGGTTTGCTAGCTTTTTGAGAAAATAGCTTGATATCATTCTTTTGGCGTTCTGGGGGCATTTTGATAAGGATAAATGGTACTCGCCTGGATACGTGGTTTTAATATGACCTCCAAAACATACATAGCCCCTTTAAGCAAAGAAAGCAGCAGCGGTGACGAGAACGTCACAAAAAATAGGTTTAACGGGGAAAAATAATCTCTCCACACGCGTATTTAACATTCTGGCGCATTTCTTTGTCGTCTCCTTCAAAACAACAACCTGAATTTATGATGACCAAATTCTAGATTTTGTCGCGAACGTGAGCTCGTGACGATCAATTTTTTCTTTGTCTCTGCGAAATTGATTGCTGGATAGTTTGCACACATTTTTAAAGTTGAAAAAGTAGGAATAATCTCCAAATATTTGCAAATATTAGCGCGAAACATCCGACTTCAAACAAACGACAAACTTTATTCAGCAGACATTTTATTTTTTAATGTTTTAAAGTAGGCTTGAATTACAGGGTAGTCACAGGATATCTTTCACTAAAAGAGATAAAATAAATAGTCCTCTTGTTTCAAATTTCTTGTAAGCATCAGACCATGAACTCTTTGCTTATAAATGAATCGTAAGACGTTTCTAGGCCCAAGATGTTTCTCTCATTAAGCAAGACCGATTGTTTGGTGAATATATGATTGTTTAGTGAATATATATATATATATATATATATTTGAAGACAGTCTGATCAACTGAAGATTTGACTATATATATATATATATATATATATATATATATATATATTTATATATATATACATAAGTTGAAGGATTAAAGAGGACGCATCGATTCTATGTGACTCTGAGTTTCGCGCCTAAGCGCTCGTCAGACAGACGTTCTGTCTGACGAGCGCTTAGGCGCGAAACTCAGAGTCACAGAGAATCGATGTGTCCTCTTTAATCCTTCAACTTATGTATACTTAGATCTGCTACCACAGCATTGAGCACTTTATGCCAAGGTAGACTCTACCTCCACATTTATATATATATATATATATATATATATATATATATATATATATATATATATATTGAAACAAAGAACATTTCCGACCAATATCATATTAATACCATTTATCCTAATCAAAATGCCCCCAGAACACCAAAAGAATAATATTAAGCTATTTTCTCAAAGGGCTAGCAAACCATGATGTGTACAGTTTGGATAGTTTTGTTGAGGGCATAAGAGAAGAACTTAAAAAAGTTGGCCTACTTTTTTTCAAATTGCAATCCCGTACAATCCTAGCCATCCAAAGAGGGTGATTTATAGTTAAATTGGTAAAAGAACTTTAAACGAAACTGAATCATTACTTTCCGGTTTTCTTTACTTCTATTATCTTTTGCAGCTTTTCAAAGCAACATGGACAACTCGTGATGTAGTTCCTTTCAGTTTCCTATGAAGTGTCTGCTTTCACCTTCGAATAACAGGCGACAAAAATATTCAGCTGAACATGAAGGGCCTCAGCTAATACGCTGTCCGATGTCCGTCTATATTTTATGAAAATTCTTGCAGCGAAAATCCAAGGACGTTCCCAAAATCAAAGAATTCGGTATACGATTATATTCACCGGTGAATAAATATTGGTATTAAAAAAAAAAAGAGAAATTATAAAAGGAAAAAATCTTTAATTTAAAGATATAAGCAACAAGGGAACCTAATTTGCAAATGTGCTTGTACTCGTCACCTGCAAAGCTGTCACAGTCATCTTAAATTGTTGCACATATTCATATTCATCATTCTTGGCTTTTCCAAATATAAACTAAAACCATTTTAAACTATTAAGAATACATAAGCTTTGTATATGCCCTTCTTTACCTACTTGAATTGCTATTCGCCTGGATACGTGGTTTTAATATGACCTCCAAAACATATTTCTTTAAACGATGCTTCATTTGTTCATGGTAAATTGGTAACCTTAAAGAAACGGAGAAGCTAATGTTTCGAACGTTATCCTGCAGTCAGAGCGAATCGAAGAATTATGGCTCGTGTCTAGTGTGAGCGACCAGCGTTAAAAACAAGAATAAATCAGTCGAATGAAAAGCCGTGTTTCCAAACGACGGTTAATCGAGATTCCATGGAAAAATGATGAGAAAAAAATAGAATTAACGGCATACGCTTGCTTCATTGCGGGGAGGAACTACAGCGACCACCAAAAAAACCCCTAAAATATTTATTTCGTGGTTAAGGTCGATGAACGAGTAGGATACGGATGTGGACGATGTGGAAAATAGATTAATAGCTGAGGGTAATGAAGAATAAAATAGGTAGCTTGTGCTGACAACTCTTTGCGCTTTGGACTCTTTCAAGTCTTTCAACCCGGGTGTTGGCCACCGATATTTCAGCGAACGAGTTAAAAGCCTCGACTCGCGTTCCAAGGCTATTTGGGAATTTTCGGACGTCTTTTCATTTCAACAGACTGAATGCAATACTATATGTTGCTTTGGGCAAAATTTTTAATGTTATTCAACCAAGACTAAACAGATCGAAGATTAAACAGTTACAAGCATCTAATTCCTGAGTCGTAACGTTGCAACAAAATTAAACAAATTATGTATAGGGTCTGTATATAGTGTTTTACATTAGCTTCCTTTCAGAAAAACACGTTCTCGCCTCTACGTTTCTGACTCAACGCCTTTTCAAAAACGATCAAAAAATGTCCCCGACGCGCCGCGTATGCCAGTCTTATTAATGCAATTATCGAGAAGGTCATCACCATTCTTCAGAGTCAGTCTCGCGAAATATTCTGCTCCGTCAATGTGCTTTTCACAATTTCACGAATTTCGCGATATCGCCAACAGTAAATGATGGGATTTAGCGACGAATTAAGGAGGACAAGAAAAGCTGTGACATGATATCCCGCCCGAAATGAAATCTGGGAATCATCATTTGCCAATAACGACGTAGTGCACAAATTCGGGAGATAACAGACAAGAAAAACAATGAACACATATAAAGCAATAACGGCGGACTTCTTTTCTCGGAGCCTATCCACTGCTTGATCGTATTGTAGTTGAAGCTGGTTTTGTAGCTGATTCTGGTGATATCTTACAACTCGATAGAGGCGGATATATGCTACAGTTGTCAACAACCTTTGCCTGATTGTCTTTTCCCTGTCATAACAATTACCTAAATATATGGTTAGGAAGACCCAAGCTGCGCGTAGAATTGGTTTCCTATTGTAAGGATTACCTCGGGGTTCCAAGCGTTTAGACACATAAATTGTTCACACATGATTGTTCCTGGGAAACGAAAGTAAACTTGATTATGGAAACCCATCAGCCTTTCTAGTGAAACGTGAGGTGAGCATAATTTCACCCACTCTGTAGTCACGAACCAAAATGGTTACCACTTAGGGACGTTCTCAGTTAATATGGAGAAAGCGAATATCATCTTTGCCTGATTGTCTTTTCCCAACGGCCTTTCTAGTGAAACGTGAGGTGAGCATAATTTCACCCACTCTGTAGTCACGAGCCAAAATGGTTACCACTTAGGGACGTTCTCAGTTAATATGAAGAAAGCGAATATCACCTTTGCCTGATTGTCTTTTCCCTGTCATAACAATTACCTAAATATATGGTTAGGAAGACCCAAGCTGCGCGTAGAATTGGTTTCCTATTGTAAAGATTACCGCGGGGTTCCAAGCGTTTAGACACATAAAATGCTCAAACGTTTCAAGCGATGAAATTGTTATTTTTTTCCAACATAAATGGGTTGATCATATTTGAAGTATTAACAAAATTTGCAAACCACATGCACCTGCCTCGAATTTCATTTAATTCTTGCATGGTATCTTAAGAGAATATTTCGACATGGTATCAAATTTTCCATTACTTCCTTCCTCTTTTTTGAAAAATGAAAAAAAAAAAAAAAAAAAGGGTTGAATCCTAAAGCACCAAACTTCTGCCATAAGTTGACAAATAATATATTTGTAGGTAGCTACGGTTACACTGAGCCCTCTCTTCTTTGGAAACTGATAAGTTTTGAAGTCTTCATGACATATGCCATTGTCGTATGAAGACCTAACTAAACCTACGCATATTTAAGTAGCAGGGGAAATTTCTTGGGCAAACCTTTCTTCAGGGTTGCTTTTTTGCCTACGAGCACGTACCAAGAATCACACTCAAACGCTTATTCTGAACACCGTTTCGTTCATTTTTAGTGAGATAGCTTATGTCTTCCTTTTACGTGGGGCGTATAATTTTCAATGTTATTTCATCTGTTTCTGCATATTGACGAGTAGTCTGCGACACCCTTATCAATAGGGAGGAAGTAAAAACTGCCATAAAACTTGTATATTAACAATGACATGATGAAAGCTAAGGGGTAGCGATCGATAAACCAAAGTTGACAGAAATAAACGGAAGGCTTTGTTCATTTTTGTTTTTCTCGTTAGTCTTCTTTATTTACTCTTGACTCTCTAGCACCTTTCCACTCAACGGAATATCAGAAAAGTCTTCATCGCTGAAATTTTGACAGGCGCAACTCCAAATGCTAATGGTTTCTTTGGTATACAAATAATCCTCTTTGCCTGATCCTTGTCGAAACAAGCAGCTGGTCACACATGCCTTTTTGTTCTGTTTTGTTGAATGGAGACACGAAGCTGTTTTTTCACAGGCAGTTTCAAACGTTTATTGAATTCTCTTAAAAAAGTCCTTCCTTTTCTGTCTCAAATTTGCAATTACACTAGCATTTTGGTTTATCAAAGATTGAGAATACCTGTTTTCTACGCATGGCAAGAAATGAGGGACGCGCGTGCGCAGTTCGTAGCGACACTTAGAAAAATCACGCTAAAAACATGGCGAGCATAAATAGAGAGACTTGAGTGAAGAAAACTAAATTTTTTGACATACCTCTCTAAGCTTTTTACTTTTCCACTGGTTTCAATCTGATCCTGTTTATTGACATCGATAGTCGTTCTTTGACACAATAATTGGTCACTTTCCAGCTTTATCCGCCACGGTTTTGAACTTTGAAGTTAAGCTTTCTTTTTTGGTAAGAGAAGTATGGCGGAATGTCTTTTCCAGCTGAATCGCCGTCGAAAAGTCTAACTTTGCAAGCCCGTGCCGCAACGAATTCCCTGGTTTCAATCTGATCCTGTTTATTGACATCGATAGTCGTTCTTTGACACAATAATTAGTCACTTTCCAGTTTTATCCGCCACGGTTTTGAACTTTGAAGTAGAGCTTTCTTCTTTGGTAAGAAAAGTATGGCGGAATGCCTTTTCCAGCTGCGAATCGTCTTCGAAATATCTAACTTTGCAAGCCCGTGCCGGAACGAATTCCCTGGTTTCAATCAGAAATATTGTTCCAAAACAATGTAGTTGACGTCGATGGAACTGTTTTTCTATCACAGTGGTCCACCACGGTAATCAGCATTGAAGATGGACTTTTTTCAAGTCTACTTGGATAAAGATAAGTCTTCATAGAAGCGCCATGTGTGCTGTGAACGCTTCACAAGTTCCAAGTTTTCACAGGTTCGAAGTAGCGCCGGCCATTTTGTTAAATCATTCTTCTCTTTCCCAGGCTTTTTACGGATAGAAATCCTCGGTAAAAGACTGAGAAAGACAACAAATCCTTGCGGCGAGGTAGCGGGAAAATTAAACAGGAGGAAATCAAATTATCAATTCGCCGTGATCGTTCGAGGTACTGTACACTTTCATAAGCCAAGAATGTGCGATATTTCATCAAAACAGCCAAAAATCGATTTACTTATTAGTGGAAATTTTCCAGATAACAAACATTCTCTATTATCTTTATTTCTTTGCTGTTGCAGACAACCGTAGATTACTCGATCGACAGAGCCGCCATCTTTTTCTTTATTATTATGAAGGGCCTGCAAATTTCTATAGCAACGATCATCCAATAGCATCTCGCGAAAGAAAGAAAGTAATTGACAGCTCTCTAGACTGCTCTGAAGTGACTCCGCCCCCTCATGTCCCTCATTTCTTGCCATGGCTCAAGTTGCAAAGGGGGCTAGTTTCGACTATTTCGTCGATATCGCGATGCTACTGCAGGAAACAACTTAGTTTTTTTAGGCTACCAAAATTAGTACCTAAAGCTGAATTGCATGAATACAAAGTAGGATCTGCTTGGTCTACTATTGTAATAATTCAATATACCGACAACAGACAATATCAAGGCATACATCAAGATATATCAAGACTAAAGGTCCGAACTTCACTTGCATTTAAGTTCCGAATTAGATAAGGCACATGTGAATTTATACGACGTTTAAGGCGGGCCTAAAATCGCGTCCAGGCTGTGCTGTTCGCCTCAAGGCACTTAACTTTCGCAGACAAACAGTGACAACAAAACGACGAGGTCATATGCCACAAGACAAGAAACACAGGATATGCAATTTCAAAGAGGGGTAGGAAGGTTTGTGCTTCCATGAAGTTGTTTCGTTATTATTCCCCAATCGTTCTCGTCTCAAGAGAAGGTGACAGAATACGGGGAAAAGAGACCACTGGGCACCAGTTCGACTTGAAATTTGTAGATGTAAAATGTAAGAAATGTATAAGTCATTGCTCACACTTCAAAGTTTCGCTTATGACAGTTCACGAGTTTAAGTGTTGTGCTGTTTGTTAGAAATTTCTGAAGGAAGATAGCTTTTAGCTATGGATTTGTAAATATACATTGGAGACCGCCATACGACCACCTCGTTATTACTGCCACCTTTTGTTGTCCCGACTCTTCATTTTTTTCACAGGAAACACCGGCCAATCTACTGCCACATTGTGAAACCCCATCGTGGACATATCTTTATAAATTCACTTCGTTAATACGGCCCTCAAACCAAATGTGGTTTCTAAGGGACAGTCAAGTGACAATTCTTCTATTCTTGTCACGAGATAGTAACAATAATCTTTTTAATTTTGTTCGAGGCATTTGCTTTGGAAAGGATAGTAGGTATGGCAGTTTGTTTCTGTTGGTAGATTCGGCTAAGTTCATCTCAATTGTAACAGACCATTCATGAAATGTGACCCTACCCCATTAATGCGGCCCCCCAGTTGTCTTTTCTCCATCGTTTGGCATCTATTTTTAACATTCCGTATTGTACATTAATATTAACAACCATTTTGATATTAATGTTTACGCCTTTCAAATAGTTAGAAAAGCATTAACTTTTCGTCGATGTCTAGGTTTGTTTAATTTTCCGCAACATATAATAATCAATGAAAGGAAAATTATGACAATTTACTTAAACATTAAAAGAGAGTTGAACTTGACAAAAGCAGCAACTCGTAATTAAATGATTAGCACTGCATCTTGGCATCTGAAGGAGAATCAAGCAGCAAGGGGCTGGAATAAATTACATTAATGTCAACTTTATCCATTTTAATGTGACTAGGAATTGTTCCCTTACCTAAATTGTTATTGCCTTCCCAAGGTACATATGGTACAAAAACAAACAAACAAACAAACAACAAAAACAACAACAGCAACAACAACAAAAAGAAATCCGCCTTGATCTCGCTTGTATCTTAAAACCGCTTTCTTTGAATGCATATGGTTGCTTTAAAGGTTACGTTTTAAGCGCATCAGCATGGTCCCAAGTTAGTTTTGGCAGAAATATGCCTCAAGAATAACAACCACATGCATGAGACCCATTTTCCGTAATATTGGCACATTATTTAGACAGGAAAAAGGGAGATTTTGGTGGAAGAAAAAGCACGAGATTTGTGTAGTAGTTTAACGTAATCGATCCGTTAGTTTCAGAAACGTCCATGATTAATACCCAACCGCAAACGGGGACTGATATTGAAAAGTAAATGAATCGTTTATAACTCAGATATGAACAGGTGATTAGTTTTCTTGTCATTTTAGCAATTGGTTCATGCGTCAGCGTGCGTTCATCGAGATATGAAGCACGCGGGAAAGTAAATTTGATTACAAGAATTTAGTAGCTATGTTATAAAAGAATATATAAGCGATTGATTGTGTTCAAGTTTGCATGAAAGCTTTGTCGAACGACCTAAACACAAACTCGTTTTCAGAATACGAAATTTATCCGGCAGATCGGCGAAGCCATGGTCACCCGATTTTGTAGTCGGAGGCTAGATGCAAATGCAAAACTGATTAATAAATCACGGAACATTCGTGTTAACGTTTTGTGTTTTAAACGTCACATTTTCCGTCGTGGGAACCCTTGGAAATATCGTCATATTTATGCCTTGTAGAAAACCTCGTGGATACCTGCTATTTTTAAGAAGCTGTTCCTGAGTCTTGCTTTTACCCATCTTTGTGTCGTAATTTTCGCGCAATTAATGTTTAACAATTATTCACTTAAGTGTCATTGTCTGAGAAAGTGTTCCAGGGGCCAAAAGTTGTGGTCAACCGATTTGGCTGAAACTTGACACAGAAGTTGGGTGCAATGAGATAATTCAAAAGGCAATTTGGCTCACTTCTCTGACTTTTGGTTTTGGAGTTTCAGGGGGGGGTCTCATATTTTGCCCTTTGAGCACCAAAAACCCAGCCTTCCAGGGGACATTTTGAAAGTGCCATAAAACCCAATTGGTAAATTGTGCTTCCAAATGAATTTGACCACGAACTCTACTATAATAGAGCTTTTATTTCATACACGTAACTTTGTCCTTAGGGTACTGGACAGAGAGGAGCCTGGGGCTAGAGTTTGGCAAAAATTGATGTCAAAATTACAACCCAAAATTGCCATTTTTTAAAAAATCAGTGTATATACCTGCCTTCTTGCATAACTTCCGTACCTATACGATTATTTACTTTAGTGACCCAATTATCAAAACCAGTTGAGAAAAATTTGGCTCATCAAGGTTTGTTGAATTTTTGCCACAAACACTCCATGCCCCTCTAAAGCCATTCAAAATGGAATTTTGAGCAAAATTCGTGCCATAAACAAACCAAATTGTTGACATGAAGCCCTTATTCTGTATTTGATAAGTGAAAATGAATTGTTAAAGCCAAATTAGTTTCATTGTGTAGAGTTACCCCGACTCTTACCGTACAATTGCTCTTAAAAGGCCTTTGATAAGCACAACAAACACCCTGATTTAGCAAAACAAGGGTTGTTTTCTTTCAAAACTTAGTACCCATCAAACAGCACAAATGATGAAGGCCTTACCTAGATATAACGATCTTTTTATACGATGCTTGAATTTTTCATTGATTTGTATTCAGTTTCAAGTCATAATTCTTCTTCGTTGCTCTAAGCATGGAAATCTCCATATTTTGTCAGGCCTGATTTTTTATATGATTACAAGATAAAGTTAGCTTAACAAGAACGTTCGTTAGCATATAATCTAGTATGTGTGTTAACAGCCTGCATAGTTCTTGTAAATACCCACCAGTAAAGGAGCATGACCATACATAGATATATTACAAACATACGAGCTGCAGTTTATAGCAGTGTCGATGTGACCTGTTATTTCAGAGTCCTTTAGAGCGGAGTAAGTGAAACCATCCGTCAAGAAGAAATGCACAGTTAGGAGAGCTGGATACTAAAACAAAAAGGTTTTTTGCAAATGCAATAACCAACGAGGCCTTGCATTGAGATCATGTATCAACTGGCCCGCCATTTTGGACATAGGAGAGAGTGGGGACTGGACCGAGTTCCCATTCTTCTTCCGTTTCGCGGGTATGTCTTTTCAGGTGTAAGAAATTCGAGGGTAATTTCACGATGGCACTTTGTTCCTTTGGAGGGGTAAGTGATCAGTGCGGTGCCACGTCATGGGCTGTGCACGAAACAGGAATGGTTCCTTTATTTGTTGTCCTGCGAGATAGACATGACTGAATGGTTGAAGGAAAAGTACAAGGGGTCAGGTGCGTCCGGGGCAAGAGGAAGACCTGGTCAAACCAAAGCTACTGGTGATTCAAAATATCAGTTAGGGATCATACACGCGCACAAATGGCTTTTATCGCGATCCAGTGGACTCTTTTTACTGAACAGAGACCACGATATTTTACGATTTTGTCGTCTCAAATTGTTTGTTTGTGACGAAGATTTCCCGAGGTAATCTACTTGGTTCTTGCTAAGAGAAACTAACATTCAACAAATTGTTCATAGAAAGGGCAAAAGGGCTTACTAAAATCCTAACTTTGAAAGGTAAAAGTACAGTTATTTTATCGTAGCAATCTCGTGAACCAAAAACAACGATAAGAATAACTTGAAGGCTGTTTTTCGTCCGCTCGCTCTGCTTGTTTACATTCAGCTTTACCTGTGCAGACGCTTATCACGCAATCACAATTCGAGCTTGAAACTCTACCGTTTTCCTATATTTGCTGGTTTCGTCGAAGAAAAATCTTTGCAAACATGCTGCATCGAAGCTTTTCGATGAAGTTGACATTTTAAGCGAGAAATGCCTTGTTTCACTGATAACAGTCGTGGTTACAAAAATTATTTGGATACATTTTTTAATTACTTATAATTAGTTATTTTAGTATGTAAATAGAGGTGGCATAATTTTAGGAATCTTATACCCAGTTTCAAACCTATCTCAGATTTATCGTTGTATTCTAAAGCTCGATTAATTGATTAAACATTTTTTTCTAATAGATGAATCGCCATAAAAAATACATTCCATTTTGAGACGGTACTACGACTTAATAATGACACCATGGTAGAGAATGTTTTCCCGGATATGGACTCTCTGCTTCCCATCGAAGTCCTAATGTTGTCTCAAAATCTACCGAATAAGTTTGTGTTATCGGATTTGCTTGGAAGATTTAAACTAATTAGACTGCGTGCTAATACATAGACAATGAATCCACGTGTGTCCTTGAATGGGATCTGATTCTCAATCGTTCCGGAAAAGCAATTGACCAGGTAGATGTTGGAAGGATGACTGTGTGCCCAAAGCATCGGTTTCAATTTACTACGCTTTATAAAGCAAAGGTAATGGATAGAGATTTTTTAATGGATGATTGACGCACACGAGTCTTATCTGGCATTATAACATACCACAGAAAACCCACCTTTTTAGGTAAGCCCTTTGAAGGTTCAGTTCATAGAAAAACAGCTTACAACCCCAGGTTACATCCCTGTTATTTTTCGAGCAGAGCTGATTGTTCTTTATCACGCAAAATACGTTTGGTTGTTGTTGAAGTTTTTACTTTCGGGCGCTCAATGAATTTCATCTCTTCCCATGTGATGCTAGGACATTATTCACCAAACACTTTCTTTACTCAAACTTTTCCCTAGAAAGTAGATTTCTGGTTTTCTACGCGCGCGCGCGTGTGTGTGTGTGTGTAAGGGGGGGGGGGGGGGTAGTGGGAGGGGAGGGGGAACACATGCTAGTGAACCCGTTACAACCCTCAATCCTGAATTACTTACGTTAGACACGGTATGTTGTTAACTTGCGCATTTTGCTCTAGGATAAATGTTGTCATCCAGGCCATGAAGAAAAAGCACCATCACGTGTAAAAAAATTGTCTAAAGCATTCACGCGCAAGA
>JAEMWC010000837.1:70000-135000 GCA_016490735.1 Pachyseris speciosa | reverse complement strand
GAATGCAAGATTGACCAATCAGTGATGTCAGCAGGCGCTGCTAATAACAAGATTCCGGGCATAACGAAATACAATAATTTCTCTCTGACTTCTAAAAGCATGCGCGTCTGGCAAGCTTACAATGTTGGAGAGGGCATGGATATAGATGGGTCTTGGAATAAACAAGATGTCTCTGGGCTCGAAAGGATTGGGGATTGGACGAAAAAGATACCGCGTGTTACACAAAAGAAATGCCAGGTAAAGGGAAAACACAAGGTCACTGAGTCTGTCAATACTTTTAGCTCCTTGAACCTGCTTGTATTGCCACCTTCAAGACAATCGAAGAGGCGGATGAGCACATGGACACAGGTCATCATATTATAACTCTAGAGAAGGAGACCATATACGACAACGTACGTAGGCAGTGGGCAGCTGTAACGACATCAGTAAAAGTTGCTGGCCAGAAAATTGGCAGGACAGATTATGTTCCTTTGGCGAGCTTACGACTGAGCAAAGGGTGGGCCTTAAAGAAGCCCAAAGCTGCGGTGAGAATATCTTCGGGTGTCAAAGAATTTTTGACAAATTTATTCAACAAGGGAGCTAAGGATCTTCACCAAAAAGCTATGCCAGCAGACGTGGTGGAGGAAATAAAGAAAACTTTCCCAGTTTCAGAGTGGGTTGAGGTGCAGACTGTCAGAGGATGCTTTTATCGGCTGGCTTCGCAGCAAAAGGGACTTCCAGTTAGCGAAGAGGAGGGTGAAGACGAAGCGCTGGAGAAAGAGGATTACATGGAGCAACTAGTCTGGGTGGCTGAACAAGAGATTGACCTCAGGCATCCTCTTGTATATGATGATTTCAATTTTTGTGATCTCGCTGCCAAGGGTAGATTAGCCAAGGTTCTGGAAAAGCAAAAACTCTGTCAGCTTCAGTCATTCTGCGAGTATTTTGACGTGGAAATTTCTGGTCGTGCTAATCGGAAGGCGTCGTATTACGAACCTCTTATACAATTAGCAAATTCCTGTGATTGCCGCAAGTAAATAATTTTTTTAGATTCTTCGACTTAAACCAATCAGTGAGTCAGTTAAGGTTGCGCGACTCGTCGACTTAACTGTCTGTGCTAATCGTCCTCGCAAAGTACAGCAAGGACGCAGCTCAACAAGGTCGAACCGAAAGCATATACAAGGCGCCTCTGGCAGCCGCTATACGGTCCATGTATGACCTTGGAGCACAGCCTACAGCCAGCTCGAATAAGCCGTATGTTGGTTTTTGCTGAGGGAGGAAAACCGGAGTACCCGGAGAAAAACCCTCGGAGCAGGGTCGAGAACCAACACAAACTCAGCCCACTTATGGCGTCACCACCGGGAATCGAACCCGGTGCCACATTGGTGGAAGGCGAGTGCTCTCACCACTACGCCATCCCTGCTCCCCATCATCCCTGCTGGACTTCGTCCAGTCATCGCACTCTCGCGTCCAAGGTGATACAATACCAATCACATCTCAAGGCGTTTCATGACTTTGTATGAGGCGTATCATATGAACATCAACACGAAAAAAGTTTATCATCCAGCTCTCCTAACTGTGGATCCCTTCTATGGTTTCACTTACTGAGCGATAAAGTATTTGGTAAACCTGATGGATCGTAGGTCATCTAGGAGCTGATCACTGCAGCTCGTATGTACATTGTATCTACGTTTGGTCATGATTCATTACTGATGCAAGAGCTATTTAGGGTATTAAAACGTCAGACAAAGATTATCTGTTAACGATCGTTTTTGCTAAGATTACTTTATCTTTTAAAAAATGACTTGGAAAATTATGGGGACTTTCCATGCTTGCAGTAATACATGGAGACATGACCTGAAAAATATAAATCTGAGAAAATCTCAAATATTTTTGTATGAAGGCAAGAACATTGTCATTTGTGCTCTATGATGGGTACAGTCAACTCTCTCATATGCGACCACCCTTGATGCAAGACAAAGTGGTCGCTTACGCTGAGAAGTGGTCATCTACGGGAAAAAATAAGAGAATAAGCTCAAACCGAAGGGATTAACGTGATTACATCAAGTTATTACCTAACGAGCGACAACTTAGGCAAACAGGCAACTGCCAATAATGTTTCAAATCGAATAACGCTTAAAAGTGTTGAAAATGTGTACATAACATCTTACATCAAGGTTACAATCCACTTTTACTCACAGGTCGGATTCCAGCCTTTTTTTTTTTTTTGTTAGTCGACTGCTATAATCTGTGAGCACGCTTGGTCAGCGCTTTTTAAAACTGAACTTTTGTGATATTTGAGCAATGGTTTTCTTACACTCATACGTGATTATGCCGGGTGGTCGCTTACGAGAAGCGGTCGCTATGACAGAGTCGACTACTAGGTTTTCAAAGAAAAAATTCATCCTTCTTTTGTTCAATCAAAGGCCTTTTAAGAGCAATTATACAGCAAGAGTCGTGGTAATTCTAAACAATGAAACTGATTTGGCTTTAACAATTCATTGTCACTTATCAAATACAGAATAAGAGCTTCATGTCAACAATTTGTTTTGTTCATGGCATGAATTATTCTCAAAATTCCATTTTGAATGGCCTTAGAGGGGCATGGAGTGTTTGTGGCAAAAATTCAACAAACCTTGATAAGCCAAATTTTTCTCAACTGGTTTTGATAATTGGGTCACTAAAGTAAATAATGGTATAGGTACGGACGTTATGCAAGAAGGCAGGTAGATACACTGATTTTTTAAAAAATGGCAATTTTGGGTTGTAATTTTGACATCAATTTTTGCCAAACTCTAGCCCCAGGCTCCTCTCTGTCCAATACCTCGAGGACAAAGTTACATGTACGAAATGAAAGCTCTATTATAGTAGAGTTCATGGTCAAATTCATTTGGAAGCACAATTTACCAATTGGGTTTTATGGCACTTTCAAAATGTCCCCTGGAAGGCTGGGTTTTTGGTGCTCGAAGGGCAAAAAGTGAAACTGCCCCCTGAACTCCAAAACCAAAAGTCAGAGAAGTGAGCCAAATTGGCTTTTGAATTATCTCGTTGCACCCAACTTCTGTGCCGAGTTTTAGCCAAATCGGTTGACCACAACTTTTGGCCCCTGGAACACTTTCTCAGACAATGACACTTAAGTGGAGGTGAATAGTGGTGGATATATGTAAATATCCACCACTTTCACCAACACTGAGATGAATAATTGTTTTAGTAGATACCACACAAGCTGAATAATTAGAGGGACAACACATTGCTTTACGTGTGAGAATATACCGAAAAGCGGTCGGAAATTGTAAAATCTCGCGCGCCGGCTGCTCGGAGGTGAATAGTACTTGCTAATCACCTCCGAGTTAACCAATCAGAGCGCGCGAAAAGCAGTATTCACTTGTGTGGTATATACTAATTGGTATAATTGTATAATTGTCGTAGTGATGGCTGGCGCTAATGACTGTAACTTTGACTTTCTGTGTGTAACAAGTTTAACTGTGTATTATTTCGCCTTATTTTTACTCACTTGTGCATCATTCTTAACTGTCACCGTCATTGCTGTCGATAGACTGCTAGCAATTTCTCTCCATCTGCGAAATCAAGAACGTATTACTCCAAATCGTGTTGTTACATCCCTGGTGTCTGCATGGTTTTTAAGTTCTGTTGCCGCTTCCTTAATTATTTTTGTTCCTGACGACAACAACATGGTTATCCTTGGAACTGGGTTTTTTTAATCTTCGTTACCATAGCGGCATATATTTATATTTACAAGTTGTTGGGTATCATGGACATCAAAAACGAAGCTTTTGCAGTTTGTCAAATACGAGAACAAGAGAGGCTCTTGGAGAACAGAAAGCCATTTGTAATGTTTTTTTACTACAATTGTTAGTAATTTCGCAATCTGGTTGGCTAATTTGCAGTTGTCGATAAGAGTATAGACAACGCTGCTCGCGTCAACGTGTCGGGCAATGCCTTTTTTCAGCTCGCGCTCTGAAATTAACATTTTGAAAGTAACAATGTGGTTTAGCGTTGTCTATACTCTTATCGTCTATACTCTTATCTATGTCAATGTTAAGCTGAATGATCTTTGTTTGATAATAGTCTGGAGCGCCTGTTACCAACTGTCGTACTTCGTCTTCAGATCAGTATCGGTCGAGAATATTTTTAAAATCAATGGTAGACAATATCAGAGAAAAATGTAAAATGAAAACCAAACAAACTAAAACGAAAAGAGAATAAAAAGACAACATGATCAATCATCATCATCATCATCATCATTTATTAGCCTTTTTTTCTTAATACATTAACAATTTATAATATATATGTGACAAGGTGACCTCTAGAAACCACCAGGCTTTTAGTTGAGGCCATCTTGTGCATATTGACAATAGATAGATAGTGTGCGGCCTAGCCAAATCAGCAATTATTTTAAAAACTGTAGCAGTTTCTTCTTAAAGTTAGGAAAACTTGATAGAGAAGTGATTGTAACAGTTGAGTTTTCGTTGAAGTGCTGGCGTCGGGTCTCGTTTAAGTAGTTCGTAAGTCTGTTTCTCGTTGACAAGTGCGTCCATTTTGTCGTGATAGTCTTTCTTGTCCATAACAACAGTAACACGTCCTTTGTCAGCGGGAAGTATAACAATGTCATTGTCATTTTTCAGTCGTTTAAGTGCTTGTCGTTCGTCTCTAGTCAGGTTATTGTCTGTGTCTACTTAAACGAGACCCGACGCCAGCACTTCAACGAAAACTCAACGGCAAACTACTTTCACTTAAGAAAGCTGACGTTATTGACATTCGACGCTACAACAGACTGAGGTGCCACGTGCCACAACCACCGAAACTTTACGGACTGCCCAAACTACACAAACCTAACATACCTATGCGACCCATAGTCTCGTTCTGTGGTTCGCCGACTTATCAACTGTCTAAATACCTGACTACTATACTGAAACCACTGACTGACGAGTCACGACACAAACTACAGTCGACTGAAAACTTTATTGACGCCATTAAGACAGCACAAGTACCTGACGACTACAAACTAGTGTCTTTTGATGTGAAATCACTGTTCACCAGTATTCCACTCCAACTGGCTCTAGATTGTACTGAGACCGCCATCAAGAACTCCACGTTACAACTGCCACTACCAACAGACGACTTAATGGACTTACTGAACCTTTGCCTTACGTCTACCTACTTTCAGTACAACAGCAAACACTACAAACAATTGCACGGGACAGCTATGGGCTCACCAGTTTCCGTTGTTGTAGCAGAGATCGTCATGCAAAACATCGAGGAACAAGCCCTTGCGACTTACGAACGAACGCTACCGCTCTGGCTACATTACGTCGACGACACTTTCACAGCTGTACACAAAGACGAAATCGACGATTTTCACGAACACCTCAACAGGCAGAACGTCCACATACAGTTTACCAAAGAGATCGAGGAAAATGGTTAGATACCTTTTCTAGACTGCCTTGTTAGCCGTGACAACAACAGACTACAGACGACAGTTTACAGAAAACCCACACACACTGACAGACTACTTGACGAATCATCTTAAAACCCTACTTCACACAAAGCAACGACAATACGGACCTTAACGAGACGAGCGCAACTAGTTTGCGACTCGAGCGACAGTTTAGCAGACGAACGCAAATACTTAGACAACGTTTTAAGTAAGAACAACTACAACCGCGACTTTGTTAGACGCAACACTTACAGGACAGAACTAAACGCTACGAACGCTAACCCGACACCAGTCACTACAGCGACTATACCTTACATCAAAGGAACTTCTGAGACCATTGCACGGATACTACAACCTTACGATATCCGTGTCGCTCACAGACCCATCACAACTTTTTAATTACTGACGAACGTTAAGGACAAAGACGAACCAAAGGACAGACAGGGAGCAGTTTACAAGATCGAATGCTGCGACTGTCAGGCCACTTATATCGGTGAGACTGGCAGAAATTTGAACGTAAGACTGACTGAACACAAACGAGCGACGAGAAATGGTGACATCAACAATAACATTGCTGAGCACCATTTACTGACAAACCACACAATCGACTGGGACTCTGCTAAATGCATTACCTACTGTACTAACTACCACCAACGGATCGCACTGGAAAGTTGGTTTACTAACTTAGAACAGACACCACTGAACCGTTGTCAACTTACAGCTTCCCGCACCTTACAAACGACTTATTGACGATATCAACAACAGACAAACAATAGACACACCGACTAATTTGACTAACAATACACCTACGAACATTTGACTAACAAAAGACGGATCGAAACGCACCAACCACGGTTTACAGTCTTCACAGCCAATAACATCACGGCTTAACTGACAGACAACCAATAACATCACGACTTCGTTGACCAATCACATCAACGACCAGAGTACTTATACCATCTCCTGACGTTACCCCAATCACTTGACTCTGATGATGACTTCCGCTCAGGTTGTCGAAACGTCAGTCAATGTCACCACAAACAGTCCTTCTCAGGACTACACTCACCCGGACGATCGTGCTTCACTTAGTTATGTAAGAAACAAGTTGACAAACAATGGAGGCAACAGGTTGTTGTAAAAACAGTACATAAATTTAGCTATTTGAAACGTATTTATCTGAAAAATATCTAAAATTCATAATTTGGAGAATAAGGGAGCAGAATGTGCTCTATAGTCTGAATTGGTAATAGCTCGCACAGCCCGTTTTTGCAAACCATAAATTCTATTTAAGTTGGTTACGTATGTAGACGACCATGTAGAGTTACAATAGGCGATATAAAAAAGAGTGAGTTTAGTTTTTAAAGATAGATAGAAACGGGACCTGAACAACATTCCAATTGATTTAGAGATTTGTGTTAAAAGTTGACCACCAAGGGAGATAGAAACGTTGTGGTTACGTTTCTTCTGTCAAGGTTTGAAAATGAGATAAGTCGTTTTCTTTACATTTACCGATAATTTGTTGCATCGCAACCAAACTTCAACAGATTCTAAGGTATTTGGGTTGGAGTGAGAATGAAAAAAAAATACTAGTATCATCAGCAAAGAGCAGAAGCTCTATCAGTTCTGAAACATTTGGTAGATCGTTTATGTAGAGTATGAAAAATAAAGGGCCAAGAATGGAACCCTGTGGTACACCACATTTTATGGTCTGCATCGAAGATTGAACAAGTTTGATTGAATTAAACAAATTGATAGCAAATGGATTAGCGCGTGTGATGTCGAGTGATTTTTACGAAATCCAAAGTGACGGAGATAGAATATTTTGTTTGAAAACTGGAAAAAACAAGAACAGCAACAACAACAACAACAACAACAACAACAACAAAAACAGAACAAGGAAAAAAAAAACAAAAACAAAAAAAACGAAAAACAAAACGACAACAACAAAACAACAAACAAACGAAGAAAAAGCCTTCTCAGCATTCATCTCATATTGAGATAAGACCTAAAATTTTAATTCATTCATCTGACGTTCATGCATATAATACGCGTTTCTCTTCCGCAGAGAATTTTTACGTACAGAAATCTAGATTGCATTTAAAACTTAAGTCTTTTTCTGCGTTTGGTACGAGTTTATGTAACTGTCTACACCCCGACTGGCGAAAGCTCACGAAAAGAACATTTAAAAGGAAAATTCATAAGTTGCTTCTGACTGTACTTGGGATTAAGGACTATTATGTTGACGCCCATTCTTTAATATTGAAATTCAATACTAGTAATTATTGTTCCTTATAGCTATATATCACAATCTTTCCTCTCTACTTTCCAGGTTGCTTTGCTTGTACTTGATTACTGTGTCTTGTTTAATTTAACTTTATTGTTTTTAAATAGTAACTAAATGATAACTGTATCTTTTAGCTCATAATGTAGTAATCTAATGCATAGCTTCTAATATTGTAATATGGTAGTAGTAATACAATCTTTTAGGTTATAATGTTCAATGTTTATTTATTAATAATACCCGCCAAGATTAGCTGATGCTACGACGCGGGTTGGGTAAATTGTCCTTTGATTTTTTTGATTGAATAAAGAACACGAAAAAACAAAAAAACAAAAAAAACAAAACAAAAAAACAATGTTCCGATCAGTATATTTACTAAAGCGTCGGTTTAAAGCATTGAGAAACTTGACGAGCTAGACCTTAAATGAAAAAAATTACGCATCCTTTGCCAAGTGCCGCGCGCTCAATTGAAAAGAAATGGAAAAGTCATAATGCCCGCGCTCTGTTAAAACATTAACAAATTGTTTTAAGCAGTATATCCTTTTTCATCTTCTTTTGAAAATAAACTCTAATCGGTAAGCGTGTTGGTTTATAAAAATTAGGACCTTATTAGAAAACAGCTGAGCCGACAAAAAAGCTCTTTAACAGCTGTCGGCAAGAGTGTCTAATTTTCGATTTTCGCGGGTCGCGGGTGAATTGTCGAGGGTACCGGGTAAGTCTGTGTGTGTAGAAGACTAATTTGCTCAGGACTAGTCTTTGACGTCAGTGAATTGTGTATTAACAAAAGGTTATCACTCGCTATAAAATAGTTTCGCAGAATACGACAAAGTCATTGAAGTTACAGTTACTGTAAACCTTCGGGGGTACTTTTCGGAAAAACGCACCTGTGCGCAAGCGTTCAAACGAAAAACTGACAAAAAAATGGGGCTATATAATTCAGGAGAAAATAGATTAACAAAGTGTGTGAGGCTTTTACGGTATTCCGATTGGTTCCTGAGAAAATCAGTTGTAAAGTTGGGAGCCATGGGGGTCACGCGCTTGGACGCCACGGGAAAAATATTTCGTATTTTGTAAAAGCCTCGTACAATTTGGTGCGGTAACGTGTGAGGAACATTTTCGCTAAATTCCGTTCAAAACTGATAAATGTAGCTTAAGATTAATTTGTTAGACTGGAGGAAATACCCGCAAAAATAAATCCCGAGTGTTTGGCCGCCAAAGATTTGCACAGTTTTCACAACTCATTGAAGGTGCATAGTGCCAAAACGGTAATACCGCCGACAAATAGAGGACAACCGAGGAACTCTCGGAAGAGGATGCGTGACAAACTTGCATCATTCAATCGCGTCATTCACGTACAGCGACAGACAGAGTATTCATCTTTTGGTTATGATCGGAAGGAATAGGTTTGGTGAAAATAAAAACAAAGCTACCGTCTGAAAACCTGTTCGAATGTTGATGCAAACAAAATATACAATTCGAGATCCCGAATTAAGCTTCGCGCGAAAAAATGTGAAAAGACTGCTAAACTCCTAACTGGAATTACCGAAATTCGATACCCTTAGCCATTTGCTAACTGCTCCAGAAAGCCACTTTTTTAGTTTTTCTCGTATTCGCTTACTCATTTTTTGCCAATTGCTACATTAATTAATCATTCCTCTAACCAAACAGCGCAAAACTCAAATTATATTTTGAAACGTTTGTCCACCGAAGGATTTCAGTAACCTTATAACTTACAACTTTTAATGACTTTGATTTAAATACTGATGTATATTCTCCCTTGCAATTCTTCTGCGACGTAGGCTAAGCTTCTTTGCAACCTTTTCAACAGAAACGGTGACAATTCGAAGGTAAACTTATAAAAGTCTTATTTTCAGCCGAGTATCATTCGCCAGGCTTAGAAGAGACGTTCTCTGGTAAGAAAAAACTTGAAATATCCAAGAGTTCGTCAAGAAACTAATCAGGGTGCTCACTGTTTGATTCAGGACTGACAGCTACAAAAGAGAAGGAATGCTAAACAGCGAGCTGGGAAGCTTCGAAGCGAGCTCTTTAAATGTCTTGAAACGTCTCAGTGAACAAGCGCAGTTTAAAATGAAACGAACATAGGTTGGGGCTGGGGGTTAGCTTGGACAGTTGACTGTGCAGCATGGGGTGGAGTGATATGAAATGGAATGAATAAAATCAAATGAATAGGGTGAATAGGAGAGACACTATAGCATATTTCTTTAATGACGACCGCTCCACAATTTGCTTAGTCAAAGAAGTCAAATTAAGAACAGTGAGAAAGTCCTTGTTCAGTTTGTTTCTTTTCAAAATACAGGTAAGTGGCTGTTGTAAAGTGTTGTAGAGTGGTCGTGCACGTGAGTGATTTAGTATATCCGATACATACATATACATATACTTTATTTACCCTCGGATTTTACAGTAGCTTACACAGCTAATATCTCCGAGTATTTACCAACACAAACATTAGATGATAGACCACCACACCGGGAACTACGTCCCCTACTCTTTTCGAACAATGTGCGGGTTTAATTGTGAGTTATCGATTATATCTTGAGAATGTCTTCGTTCGAGATGAAGTCCAGCCTTTTGATACCCAGGATTACTCTATAGCAGCTGGTGGCGAAACTGTTGAGTTTGTCTTCAAGCTTTTTGGTTAATGTCCACCCTTCACATCCGTAAAGAAGGATTGATAGACAGGTCGTCTTAAAAAGGTTGATTTTAAGCTCTCTGGGGGTAGTCTTGGATCGTCACAGCCTCTCTAGCTTCCAATATGCTGACCAGGCAAGCCGAAGACGCCGTTTCACATCGCTTTCATTGGAGGCCATCTTTGACCGAAGGTAGGTGAAATGGCCAACGACGTCTTCATTGTTCAGGGTCGGATTTTTCTTGCCGCTGGTGTTGGTCATGAAATCTGTTTTCTTTGTGTTGATGACTAGGCCGATCTTTTGGGCCTCAGTAGCTGTCCTATTTAGCTGGACTTGAGCCTCTTCGAGGGAATTCTCGAGAAGGGCGATATCGTCAGCAAAGTCAAGGTAATTAAGGTTACCGTGTACCTTCAGGGGTGGCTCTAATCTAAGGTTTGTAGCGGTTCCGGATTACAGCCCAGATGCCATAAGTCCTATATGAAATTAAAGCTAATAGAACTAGCTATTCGAATATTTCATTATTTTTTTTACGAAAGTGAATTACTAAATGCTCCGCCGAGTCTAAAATCATCTTTTGAAAGCTATAATTAAATATGATTCTTGAATTTCGGGAATTTTGATATGTTTTTGAAAGTCTGGAAGGCAGAAACGAATAGACCTGTTGGAGTTTTCCTTACAGAGCATTTTCAAATTCGCTAGAAAAAAAACCGCAGCGACCGCACGGAAATCGCTCTCAGTGAAAAGCGTTTTTGATTAATAAATATCTAATTCCCCAATACGTTTTTGTTGAGATAAGTTAATCTAGAGACTATTCAAATTTGACTGAAATCGAACAAATCACCGTTGTGTTGTAACTCTTGGAAGTGTTCCCTCAAAGACAAAAATAAACTTGCGAAAACAGCGCCTGAAACAAATCTTCACTACACAAACAAACACCGCCCCCAAACACCTCTATATACGATCGGCCAATCAATTTACGTTTTTTTCCGGTCACCTACTGTAGAAATTTTCCGCGTAATTTTATTTCCACGCCAACACTCGTGCTCCAGACAGTTCACCAGTTCATCATTTTGTTGCATATTCTCCAGCTTTGACTAAGTTTTCGTGACCCATCGCGATAATCGAATTACTAAAAGCGCCCAATCGCCAGAAAGCAAAGCAACTTTTTCGCATCCAATATTTCCCGCGCAAATTGTCCCGTTTGACTGCAGTCGTACAGCATACTGTTAACGTTTACACCCGGTGCAAATATGTTACATTCCATTTTCTCGGAGACCATTCACTCGTTTTGAATCATGTTTTTTAGCTTGAAAGATCACAGTAGAAATTTTTATGGGCGGAAAAAAAATCGAAAAGTTTATACCCTGAACGTCACTGTAACGTGAATCACTTCCCTTGGATATCTGCTAGATCCTCCAGGGCTGTAACAAAGCCATGTGCTCCTTCATATTGTTTCATTATGTAGTCAATCATAATTGAGGGGGTTAATAGAAGTCAGCAAGTCTGTTGATCCGTGTTAATTTTAAGCAAAATCCGCAAATCCTTTTTACCAAAATCCGAATCCGCAGGTATTTCTCTCGCATGCAGTACTGTTCGAGACTTTAGGACCTTAGAACTTGTAATCAGTTTTTATGTCAACGTTCTTTAGTAACATAACTGAAGTTAAATAAATACCTGTCATGAAATTAGTCTACCGTTTATCCGCACTTTGCGCCCAAATCGAGTAGTCGTTCCAAACAATAAAGTGGACCCTCTATCGAGTTCTGAAACAGCAGTTTCTGCCTCCTCCTCGTTAGAGCTGGTGTCCTATTCAGCCACCTAATCGTCTCTATGATCAGTACCTCTGTCACTATCGGGCATGTCCTCTAAACGTTCCTCCTCACTTGCCACCCTTGCAGCCACTCCGGACATAACCAATCTCTCTGAGATATGGAAGTTCCTCTGGTAGCTTATCTCTGGCATAGCCCCATGTCCCATGTCGTGCCATGGTGGTCTCCTGTCGATTTGTTCTCTGCCTAACTGCAGCTCCATATGCAAGGCAGTAGTTGCGCATTTCCTCAACTTCATTCTCCGACAGTTTAACGTTTGGAAGCGGAAGAATAGATGGGAGAGAAGAAAGCGGGATGTCATGCTCTGGCTCTGGATACCAAGAGTTTTTTTCACTTGTGAAGCTGAAAAACGTAGAGGAGGACAGCCGCTTCTTAGTTACCTTAATTGTGTTCCCAAATTCTTGACAGTATTATTTCTTGGAGAGCAGTGGCTCTTTCACATGGGAGGTGGAGTTTAGATGTTCAACATCCAAAGTCATACAGCTGAGGAGGTTAGTGTCAGAAAAAGAAACAGCAGACAAAAGAGACTCTACTCTTTAAAGCCCAGTGTAGCAAGTCAACAGACTTCATAGTAGCCTCAGAAACCCTGAGAAACCATTGCTTGGGGGTCCGTTCAATGAAATTTCCGGGCAACCTTTTACGCAACACACTGAATCCGACGTCCTTGCATTGTCCCACTTTTTCTACCTTCTGCGCCAATGTTCTTAATGGGACACTTTGGCCTTTCTCGTGTACTGAGAAGGGGCGTCAGAAATTTCGCGGTTTCACAGAGGGGTGTCACAGTTTTCACTGAATTTGACTGAGCGTCACAAACATAAACCACATTGTCAAATTCTATGCAAACACCCATTGGCTGTTTAAACTTGCATTCGGCTACTGGTCCATCTTGGCATCCTTCTACTTCACTTCTAGCAAACATGTCGATGTTGTTGTCTTCATCTGTCTTATAAAGGGCCGCTTTCTGCTGGTCAGTAAAGAGGATACCTTTCTTGAATGGGACCACAATACATTTAGCATTTTGTGACTTGTAAATCATATGACGTTCATGTGACTGGAGATCCACCAACGATCCTGCATCATGAGAAGCGAATATCTTGTTATTGCTAACACAGAGACTGGCAATGGGGGATCCCCACCTCTCACTGTACTCAACAACATGCTCCGCATTTATCACACACATTCCGCCCGGGGCGGTTACTTGGGTCAATTTCTGCTGGGTAATGGATAAACCCCATCTCAGTCACTTTTGGGCAAATGTAATTTTCGTGATCCCAACTTAGTCACTTTCTGTTTATGCATCTACCTTATAAGGCCTTTTAATTAGGTCATCCTAAAACGAATTGACACATTTGTAAGCGTGAATGTAGGACACTTTACTTTTCCCCTACAGTGCAAATATTCTGGTATATTTACCCCCAAAATCCCGAAAAGGTGCGACCCCATTCTAGTAACTCTATTGAAAATGCAACCCCATTATAGTCAATCAAGTCGTGAAAATGCGACCCCATCCAGCGGCACATCCCCATTAGCCTATTACTAGGAATTGCCCCCCCTCCCGGGAAATTCCGTAACCATCGTATTTCAGTTGTGCACTCACAATCCTCTTCGCTCTGGAAACAGTAATATACACAAGCTCTTGATGAATCAGGGTCGCTTCAACATGATTAGCCTGCGAGCAAACTCTCCCGGGGGTAGGGGGTGGGGGAGGAAACGAGAGAAGGAGAGCTTGCACTCATGTCTCAAAAAGTTGAATTTCTGCGTCCAAAAATTGGACGCAAAATGCTGATTGGCTGATTTGACAGGGTGATGACGTAATCTATCATCGAGCGTGGATATTGACATTTATATTCACAAAGCTTGCGAAAATTTCTCCAAATATCTGAGCTGTCCGTCAGATTTGAACCAGAACAGCCTCTAGCAGTCGAAAGCTTACTTCAAAGCAGAGATGTTCTCGCTGTTTTACATACATGTTTTCGCAAAAGTACCAATGCGCGCCGCTGTGATCTAAAATAATTGGTCGCAGAGAGTATTGGTTATTTTCCCACTTCAAAGCACTATCGACGACCAGGTCGCCGAAGCCCGAAGTAAGGGGATCTCTGTTGCGATCTCTTCTTGGCGATCTTTCTTTTGACCGGGGCTTCTATCTGGCGTAGTTGCCGAGGTTAACAATGTTCGCTTCATCCTTGGTCCGACATCCGTGACTTCAACTTTATTCTCCGGCTCAGCAAGCTTTGGGTTCCCCACGTTCAATGTGGCCGCAATAAAGCTGAAACCTTCACTGGTTTTTCGTATTTTTGTAGACTCTCTGAGAAACTGAGGAGTCTTTTTTTTTCAGCGACGATTCCCGTCTTTTGCATTGCGTGTGCCAATTGTTCCTTCGTGTCCTTTCCTGTTCGACGGAAGAAACAAATTTCCGGTTTGCGTTGATTGGCCAAATTTTGACAGCTCAGGCAGCCGGAAGCCTCAGGAAGCATTAGGGGCGGAATTCAAATCGCAGAGAGATCGTTGCAAGCTCTCTCTCCATTTTTTCCTCCTTCCACCTCCCACCCCTCTAGAGAGCTTGCTCGCAGGCTACAACATGATCTTCTATGTTTTTGTCACAGAAATTGATTTGTTGCTTGTCCTAACCTTTACGTGTTGTACTGCCTCTCCATCTCCTTCAAATGATCCTCGGTTGCTATCGGTATTTCTGCTAGTGATCCCGTCAGTGTCAAACCAAAGCGCTCTTTCAAGGAGTTCCATCGCTTGATTAAAGTTATTGTCTTGCTCTCTAGATGGCAACTTTTATCCTCCAGTTCTATGATTATTAACACAGTTAGGACCATCAGGAGAAGTAAGGAAAGCCACATTGTTCAGTCTTACATTGAACTTGGTTCGAGGCAAGATTCTTCTTGATGGCAGAAATCTTGTCAATTGAAAACGGGCACGACATAGCGTTGCAGACGCAAACTTGTTCTCCCACAATAAGAACAACAGCCAGCCGAACTTTGTTACAGAGACACTGATTGGGGAAGTTTACAAGAAGACTAAATTCGAACAGACGCCGGGATAAGTTACGTTCCACGATCCGTACTTCAAAATAAACAAAATCCATAATCCGCGTTAAAATATTGAAGAAATCCGTGATCCGCTGACCCTTCGAAATCCGCCAATCCGTAAAATGTATCATCAAAAGCCGAAATCCGAACAGTTTGTTTTAGCCAAAACCGTTGATCCGCGAACCTATTCACCACCTCCATAATGATGAACAGGAACGAGGCCAAGACGTCTCCCTAGAGGACTCAAGTGGTGACCTCGAATTCTTCGGATAAATGGCCGTCGACATATACCGCACTTTTAGAGTTGATGTATAAGGTTTTTATAGCTTCTACTAGTGTCCCCGGGATTCCATATTGTCTCAGGATCTAGAACATTGCCTTACAGCTAATAGAGTCGAAAGCCTTCTTGAAGTCGATAAAGGTAACAAACAGTAGTAATTGTTGATCATCCGCCCCTTCCATTAACCGTCTGACGATGAATATTTGTGATTACAAACACAAAAACAAATAAAAAGATTACAAAACCAATGTGCAAAACTCGTATGTCAGTAGCAAATGAACAAATGAGCAAGATACTAAAGGAACCAAGCAAACACAGTTTGCCACTCAGCTTTCGACACACATCTCTGTTGAAAGAAAAACTTTTTGCCCCGAGTCGGAATCGAACCGACGTTCCCCAGTTACTAGTCGGGCGTGATACCCACTACACTACCGGAGCAACCACGCTGGCAACGCGGCCACTTTAGAAAGTGAGTAGTATCTCACGTCGGCCATTCCTCGGAACATTTTTCTTTCGAGACTTTTGTGTGTTTCCTGGCTTCTAAATTCCCTGGACGGGAATTAGAAATATATATATGTAAGTACCTTCGAAGCCATGAAAGCCGTAGGACAATATACTAAAGGAACCATGCAAACACAGTTTGCCACTCAGCTTGCGATACACATCTCGACTAGTAACTGGGGAACGTCGGTTCGATTCCGACTCGGGGCAAAAAGTTTTTCTTTCAACAGAGATGTGTGTCGAAAGCTGAGTGGCAAACTGTGTTTGCATGGTTCCTTTAGTATATTGTTCTACGGCTTTCATGGCTTCGAAGGTACTTACATATATATATTTCTAATTCCCGTCCAGGGAATTTAGAAGCCAGGAAACACACAAAAGTCTCGAAAGAAAAATGTTCCGAGGAATGGCCGACGTGAGATACTATTCACTTTCTAAAGTGGCCGCGTTGCCAGCGTGGTTGCTCCGGTAGTGTAGTGGTTATCACGCCCGACTAGTAACTGGGGAACGTCGGTTCGATTCCGACTCGGGGCAAAAAGTTTTTCTTTCATCAGAGTTGTGTGTCGAAAGCTGAGTGGAAAACTGTGTTTGCATGGTTCCTTTAGTATATTGTTCTACGGCTTTCATGGCTTCGAAGGTACTTACATATATATAAATGAGCAAGAGCAAGGCGAAAAATATCCTCGCAGATGTTTTTTCGGCACGTGATCACTTAGATACAAAGATTGCGTGACATCGAGTCTAATTTTCAGTTCAATATCCATAGTTCCTTCACTTAGTATTATCTTAGGTCTACTGGGTAGTTTTAATGGGAAATGGCAGGATTTCTCAATGGTTTGCCTGGAAAGCGAGCTGAAGCGAGTCGAGTTGTTTACATTTCCCGGTTAAACAAAACACTTTGGAAGGTCAAATTGGGTCAACTTGCACCGGGCCGCTCGCCTCAGGAATAACTTTTGCCAAGAAAAAAATATACCACGCTCAAAATCATCCTTTTTACTTGCAAGAATTAAATTTTGAAAGAATTCTAAATAATACCGAGTATGTTTTGAGATGTTTGAAAACAGTATGGAATTTTGGATTTTCAAAGTCTGAATAATTTCGCTTCTCTTCGCTTGTTCTCCAGGAATTCCTAAAGCCTAAAATATCATAAAAGCAGCTTAGCAATACCTCCTAACTGAAATCATAAACTAAGGAACACCTTAATTTATTATGGGTCTTCAAGCGAGTTCGATTCTCCGATCATGTAATTTGACCTAATTTCTGTGATTTTTCTGCTACAAGGGTTGTCGACCCTGGGGGGTGGGGGGGGGGGTACTACCCTTTTATATACCATTTTTGAATTTTAATTTTTGATTTTTAATTTTGTAATGTAAAATTGACTCTGAAAGCCCCGTCGGGACGAGCCAATAAAGTATGTATGTATGTATGTATGTATGTATGTATGTATGTATGTATGTATGTATGTATGTATGTATGTATGGATGTAAAAGGTACCCCCTTTCGTATACCTAAAGCAAGAAGTCTTCTTGTCATTTTCATCTAGCGTTCAATAAATTAAAACAGGACAGTCATAAGGTACACGTGTTCGAAATATTTTAACGAAAGTCCCTTTCAATACCTAAATGACAGATTCCCCTACCCTTTCATATACTTCGACTCGTGAAATCCCTACCCTTTCATATACCTGAAACGTGAAAAAGGTACCCCTTTCGCGAGGAGCCTCCCCGCATAGGCCATTATAGTGAGTACCACCCCCAGGGGTTGTCGACCAGCAAACGCGCCTTTAAGTGGGCTAGAACTGAGAATTAACATACTAATTCTATCTGTCATCAGTCCTACGTCACTACGGAGTACCGTGAGAAGCACGCGCGCTTGCTTAATCATTGTAAGCTCGCTTCCACAGCCGAACGATGTTCAGCCGATTGCGTAAGTACTTATCGAAGCGATTCTCCTTTAACCGTTTCTGCTCTTATACTGCCTCTAGGTACTTTTTCAGCTTATTCCGATAGCGCCCTGAGAATGCCTAACACTAATATGAGTCACCAACCTGGTAGCTCTGAAAGCTAACCTGGCAATGAAAGCCAACATGGCACCACACTCAACCTGATGATGCCGCTAGGTCCCCGACAAATACACCCGAGCGTTGTGACCCGGATCTGACAGCCACTCTCTCGCAAATTAATTCCAATATGGGGGCAATGACTACTCTTTTAAAGCAGCTTGTTGCGAGCAGTGGCTCTGATATGGGCCACAGGCCTTCACCCACGGGTAGGAAAAGACGCCACAGCTCTCCGTCTTCAACATCTAGCGAGTCCAAAGACAACACTGACCCCATGGAGAGCAGCAAACAGCGGCGAGGCGACGACGAACTGAGCCTATCTCCCTCAGAGGCCGATGTCAAAAACCTCCTTGGTATGCATACTTCGGAGGCACAGGGCGCCGATGGCTCGGAAAGCAACCTTGGGGCAGGAAACGAAGACGAGGATTATTTAAAATCCCTCCAGGCAGACCTTGCCGACGACGATCCTGTTGGTGCAAAAATACAACAGAATCTGGCTAACATAGCCTCAAAACGATGGGGGAGATCTCTTTCCCCAGATAAGCTTAAGGCGTTGCCCAACAAGCACACCAAACCTGCAAACTGCGCTGACATTACAGTGGCAAAGGTCAATCCCGAGATTTGGAGCCAAATGAACAATTTTAAGCGCAAAACCGACCTCCGCGTTGGGAACACCCAGCAAGCCTTACAAAAGGCCACCTTCGCTATTCTAAAATCATGCGATACAATGTTCTCCACAAAAACAAATGTGAGCAAGGAGACCTTAAGCCACGGCATCGATGCCATCGCGAATTATCTCGCATACGCAGGGAACACATTAAACCTGCCTTGAAACCTGAATTCTACTCTCTTTGTACCAGTGCCAACGAGTCGAACACGCATTCTTCTCTCCTGTTTGGTACAGATCTGCCCAAACAAATTCGCGACGCGAAAGATGCCAACAATATTGGCCAGAAGATAAGCTCCTTTGCTGGTGGCACTCAAAGGAACTCGCGCCACTCTTATCACCAAAACGACAAGAAACGCCCTTACAGAGGTTATGGATCAAATGACTACAAGAGGCCTTTTTTAGAAAAGAGCCAGAAAAAATCAAGCTACAAAAAATCGAAAGAAAAGAAATGCTGAAATCCTTGGATCGGATCAAACAATCTGTAAGTGATCTTCCTTTATTCGTGCCCGATCTTACATCCTACCTGAGAGCAAAATGTAATACTTTTAGAGCCGGCAACATTGCCAACCTCGCCACTGATTGGCGAGCGCTGACATCCGACAAGGAAATTTTATCAACTGTCACAGGGGTCGCAATTGAGTTTGACACCCCTCCTTATCCCGTAATCTTACCCAAAGTCAATTTCTCTTCAGAAGAGACCGCCATAATTGACCGCGAAATCGAAACGCTTTTATCAAAGGGAATTTTCGAAACCGCCTCCCACAACCCTCACGAAACCTTGTCTAATATTTTTGTCAGAAACCAAAAAGATGGCGGCCATAGGCTTATCCTTAACCTCAAGGGCATCAACCAGTTTTTGACCTACCACCATTTCAAAATGGACACCCTTAACTCTACGCTAAAGTTAGTTGAAAAGAACTGTTACATGGCCTCCCCGGACCTTAAAGACGCCTATTACTCAATAGCTGTCAAGCAATCATACCTACGATTTTCGTGGTGCAATGGCCTTTATCAGTTCACATGTTTACCTAATGGCCTGTCATCATGTCCTAGGACATTCACAAAATTGTTAAAACCACCCTTGGCCTCCTTTCATAAACAAGGTCACATTGTCTCAAGCTATACTGATGACCTTTTCCTTCTCGGTCGAACGTACAGCATTTGCGCCATTGCTGTCGACACTTTTCTCCAGTTTGACTCCCTGGGGTTTATTATTCATTCAGACAAATCAGTCCTTATACCACCTAAAGGCTGGTTTTGCTTGGATTTGTTATTGACTCTGTCACGATGACCGTCACCCTCCCTCCGGAAAAAAATTTTGAGTGTCGAAACGGCATGTACATCATTGCGAGAAGGCAATTCACCCCCCACCATACGTGAAGTCGCCAGAGTGATCGGCAAACTTATTGCTTCTTTTCCGGGAGTCATGTATGGCCCCCTCTACTATAGATCACTCGAACGCGATAAAACAAGCGCTTTAAAGGGGAGTAAGGGCAATTTCAATAGACGCATAACCCTGTCGCCAGCGTCGGGTCAGGAACTAACTAACGTTGAACACTCGTACAATGTTATTTCCCAAGGGCACCCTGTTACTACCCTAATAACTGACTCGTCTTGTGTAGGCAGCTGGGGTACGGTTTATGAAAGGACTAGTACGGGGGTACATGGTCCGACAGTGAAATGCTCCATCATATTAATTATTTGGAGCTCTTAGCCGCCTTTTTGGGACTACAAACGTTTTGCAAATCTCTGACAAATACCCACATCAGACTCCTTATAGACAATACCACTGCAATCGAAGTACTAAACCACCTCCACGCTGGTTGCTGGGCTCCGGTGGTATTCAATCGCCACACCTATTACTACTGAAAAGGGAAGCGCCAGGCAAGACAACAGGAAACAACACTCAAAAACAAGAAACAAAGCCAAAATTGAAATGGTCAGGCACCGAGGGTCGGCCTTTTAGAGAGAGGGGTGGTGGGGGAAGGATTGATAGAAGGCAAGCGGCCAGTGCCGGCGGCTCGAAAAAAACGACCACCAGTGGCGGCCCCTAGGCAATTAATTTCGCGCGAAAAATTGTCCTTCTTATATTGTCGACCCATGGTAGCCGCACCCCAGCAAGACATTTTGGCGGAATTTGATCCTCTTTTCCCTCCTGCGAGACCAGACCCCCAAACAAGCAATCAAACAATGCTTGCAACTTTGTTTGGAGATCCCGAGCTTGAAGGGGTGGAAACCCGAAGTGGCCGTCGGTACCGGTACCGTCGTTACCCGATGGAGGATCAACAACGAACTTAACAGAAACAAAACACAAACCTTCATGAACAGAATTGAAAAAGCTGCTAATACTTCCTTTTACCTTCGATGTGCATATTCTTATTGGCTGAGAAACATTGATGACAACTCCCTGATGTTGTTTTATAACAATCGTGGGGAGGATTCAGTGTGGGTCAACCGCCTTGCTGATGCGGAATAATGGTTGCGGAAAAAAGAGGAAGAGCGCTTGTCAAAAGAACGCATAAAAAGACCATCCACAAAGTGGGTTTTTAGGCCCATTCTGATGTCTTTGTGAAGATTGTGAACACTCGTCAACCGCTGTTGGGAACAGGGCCTCTGCCGGAGTGGTTGCGCGATTTGGCACGCGGGCGCCATGGACTGATGGTTTGTTTGGACACATTTCAAGATAACCGTTGTCTTTGAAGATGCATTGCCGTTCGTCAAGGGGCCAGACCTGACAGAAGCACAAAAAGGGCACGTGAATTGGTAAAGAGTATTTATCAACTTGAGACTGTTCCACAAGATTGCCCAAAAACTTCACTTGATGAGCTTGACAAAGTTGAACAACACTTTAACCACGGCAAACCCTTTTCCGATTGGTTGGGGATACGCGTTCGTGAACCTGAGAAAAAAAGGGGAAGAAATAAATTGGCTCCTCCTTCGAAACCCCAATCCAAAACTCATAAACGTTCTCACAATCGGTGTCTTTGAGGGACACGCAATTGTTGTGAAGAAGATTGAGCATTTGGGTCAAAACTATATTTGCCCACACTGCCGAGCAAGATCCACAGAAGCATGGAATTTGCAACGCCACATTGCAACCTGTTCTCGAGGAGAAACCGTGGTGGAATGCCCCAATCAAAAAATCGAAAAACCACAAACCGAGTTTGAGAAGGCTTTCTTTCCAAAATCAAAGGCTTCACCAGAAGCGGTCCGCTGGTTGGAACAACAATTCCGCAAACGAGGAATTCACATTCACCACGCCCAATGTGGGCACGGGGGTGAGCCGTGGATTCTGGGGCGTGGACGGGTTTCACTTTGAGACCAAAACAGTTTTCCAATACCATGGGTGTTACTGGCACGGTTGCCCCCATTGTTTCCCAGACCGCGACACCAAAATTACAAACGCAGGGAAAGCCCAAGAAGAGCTTTACCAAACAACTCTCTAACGCACACAAAACCTTCGTGAAGCGGGTTTTCATGTGGTTGAAGCCTGGTCGTGCCAAGTCAGGCAAACACAGGAGGCGCTGCCGCCAGTTTTCACAAGAACTTTTCCGCACGCAATCTTCTTCGATTTGGAGGCCTATGGAGACAATCAAAGAGGAAGGATCCAACCGCCACACTTCACATTGAAAATGTTCACAAACCAATCTGTTTCTCAGTCGGCGACACACTTGAGCGTGAACCGACACATATTTGCGACAAAGATCCCAAAGAATTGATTCGCAAGTTTGTGGAGGAAATTGTGCGAAGAGGGAAAAGAATCAGGGGGGAAATCAGAAAGGTATTCATGCCAGACATTTTTCACTTGTTGCCCAAAGATCAACGAGCCAAAATCAGTGGGTGGTGTGATGAAGTGTCTGTGCTTGGTTTCAACTCTGGTCGCTACGACTTGAATTTGGTGAAAGAGCATTTGGCAAATTATCTCGCCCAAATGACGAAAAAAGTAAGAGTAGCCAAAGATGCGAACAAACTGATGTTTCTGTTGTTGCCCGGCTTTTGTTTTCTCGACATCATCAATTATTTGGGACCAGGAACCAGCTACGACAATTGGGTGAAGGCTTATGGTTGTGAGACCGTGAAGTCTTGGTTTCCATATGAATAGTTTAACAGCCCAGACAAGCTCGACTTTCCTGGTTTGCCGGATCACCCCGAGTGGTATTCAACTCTGAAGGAAGAGTGGGTGTTGACGCCTGAGGAATGGAGAGGTTGTGTTCGTCTGTTCAAAGAAAAGGGAATGAAGACCTTTGCAGACTGGTTGCGCTACTACAACAATCTGGATGTCACGCCCTGTCTCAAAGCATTGGACAAAATGCGAGCCTTCTACACTGAAAACGGAATTGACATTCTGAAAGATGCTGTCAGCATCCCTGGAGTCAGTTTGCATTATTTGCTTGGTGGCTCGGTTGAGCGAGGGGCATAGCTGTGGAGCCCTTGCAAAGAGGCTTATGAAATGTTGAAAGGAGCAGTTGTTGGCAGCCCGAGTCTTGTGTGCACTCGTCATCATGAAGTTGGCAAAACAAAGTTGCGCTCTCATCAAGTTGAAAACCCCAAACCCTGTCAAAAAATCCTGGGTTATGATGCCAACGCTTTGTATTTGTCAACAATGTTGCAGGACATGCCCTGTGGAAAGAATCAAATCATTCACATCCCTGAAGAGGAGAAGGTCAAAGAAGCCTCCAGGGTGTCGAAAGACCTGAAAGAGGGAAAATGGTTTGGTTTTGCAGAAGTTGATCTGAGAGTTCCAGATCCGCTGATACCCAAGTTCGAGGAGATGTGCCCCTTCTTTATCAACAAGCAGGTGCCAGCAGAAGCGGTGTCAAACCACACGATGGCGTACCTGCATCGCACCGGCAGGAACCGTGGGGATGGAAAGAAAGTTGGTGGGCGCGTTGTCTGCAGAAAAAAATGTTGGTTTACGCTCCACTTCTCCGTTGTTACATTGACCACGGAGTTGAGATCACAGTAGTTCACCGAACGATAAACTATCAACCGAAGAAGATTTTCACTTGGTTCGTGGAGCAGGTAACCGAGGCGCGCCGCACCGGGGATGCGGCCAAGAGCAAGGCCCTGTTGGCAGACGTGTTCAAACTCCTGGGCAACAGCGCATATAGAAGCTTATTGAAGCTTTTGGAATGACAAACAAACGTCATTTACACGAAAGACGAAAAGGTCGTCGACCTAGCGTTGCGCAGGTCTTTCTTCTCTGACCTTGATGAAATTGGGGAGGCGTACGGGCTGGAAAGTCGGAAACCAAAAATCACAATCCGAAGGCCATTCCAGGTTGTAATTGCAGTGTACCAGCTGGCCAAGCTCCGAATGCTCGAGTTTTACTTTTTACTTTGACTTCGTGGACAAGTTTGTGGACCGCCGCGACTTCGAGTTGATCCAGATGGACACAGACAGCAACTACATGGCGATCTCTAGCACAAAGTTGGAAGAAGTCATCAAACCAGAGATGAGAGCCCAATTTGAGGCAGAAAAAAATCAGTGGCTAGCGTGGGACAAATGGAGCAGCCGAACCCCGGGGTTGTTCAAACTGGAGTGCGAGGGACATCACACCTAGCCAGGCTTGGCAGGAGGAAGCTCGGTATTCGGTGGGACAACCATCAACTCTTCCCGAACAATACTGCGTTTTGGTTCGTCGCCCCCCTCGGGGTCGGAAATCCAATATATGACAGGTTGGCCGGGTTTTACCATGGCCCTTTTAACCTCGAACACTTTCCAAAACAGGGTCTGTGGCCCTTCGTGTGCCTTCTTCCAACTCCCCAGGTTGGAACAAATAACGTACTTCAACGCCTACAGGGGGGATTTTTCGGCCGTGCCAACAGGTCTGGAATACGGAGTTGCCTGCCGAGAAAAACCGATTGTTTTCGGATTGCCTCTGCGGGTTTTAACCCTGTCAGCCGCGTGGTTCGTTGGTTGAGCGCAGCAACAACCCTCGGAAGCCGCCCACACAACAGAGCGCACACCCTCCGGCAGCCGCATTTCAAGTGCGTACTGGTGCCCGAACAGACGCTCGGCAAGTGTGTGGTTGAAGCGTTCCACAATCGCCTGGTCGCGGTGCACTTCGGCATGTCCACGGCGAATGCCAGTTCCATTCGCGTCCATGACTCTGGGAACAGCCCCCATGAACTCCCGCCCCGGGTACACCTGCAGCAGCTTTGGCCACTTGAGAGGCCCGCGTTTGTAAATCTTTTCAAACGCCCGGGCAACTTCGTCAGAAGTTTTCGAGGTTAGGGGCTCTGCTGCCTTGAAGTGGCTGGCCACGTCGACCACAGTCAGCGCATATTTGAACGTTTTGCGCCCCACCTTGTCATGCGGCATGAAGAGCAGGTCAGCTTGGTACACCGCGTTGGGTGTTGACACGTCAAACTTCGGCCGAGAAATGTGCCGCAACGCAGGAAGAAAGATTTGCCAAAGCGCCTGCTTTTGCAGCCACTGTTTTGCAACATTGTCCGAAACCTTTGCGCCTTGGGCCAGTTTTTTCACCGCAGTCAACCCTTTCCAATAACCGTTCGGGCTGTAATAAATTTTTGAAAGGTGTTTTCGCATTTTGAACATATAAAACAGTGGGAAAGATGGCGAACGCACACTAATGTTGTGGCGAAAGAATGATTGAGGATTATGTTGCTTTCGGACTCATGTGTCGGCGCTGTGGAAAACCTGGGGAGCTTGGCACACCAACCGAAACCAGGGAGGAGGTGGGAATAATAGGAAACGCACACGAATGTTGTGGCGAAAGAATGAAAGCACGAAAGCACGAAAGCAGTCAAAGTGGCAAACACATACGGGTTCAAGGTAACACCCCCAGCAACCGCAGACGTGATGATGGCTTTTCCAGCCACAACATTACAAATCAGGTTCTTTCTTTGAAAGGTGCGGAACAACTTGTCGTAGCCCCAATGTTTCCTGTGGTAAAAAGCGTAAAGCTTCTTCAACATCTCAACGGTGTCTCTTGGAAGGACCCGGTCGATGTGGTTGAAATCGAACACACGAATTTTCTGAGGGAGTTTCTGTTGGAAACGCAGTTGATCCATTCAACCATTGTTTATATTGAAGGACGAAATTTGATACCGCCAAATGACAGTGAATACGAGCAAGATAGATATCTCAAAAGGGTTTCCATTTGGGTGGGAATAATCAATATAAAAATAACCATCATACAACCGCCGGTTAACCTGTACAGAGGTAACACTTTTGGTGGTTGTTATTGTGTGTCGTAATTGAAAGCCCGTTGCCAAATTATTGTGCCGAACATTAGCAAACACCAAAGTTCCAGCAGGCGCGTTGTGTGTAATATAAAATTTTGAAAATAAAAGCTGTCCAAAACAACAATGGTTTTGCTTCCATTTATCTTGGCATTTTTTAAAACATTTGAATTGTGGTTTGCTGTTTCTTCATAAAAAGCGTGTTGAAAGAAAGGTTGTCCAAGAATTTTGAAACCATTCAAATCCAAATCTCCTCCCATTTTTGGTTCCACCAATGTGCGCCCATTCAAATCGATATTCGCATACATAACCAATTCTCCATTTTTATTCACAGTCCACACCCTGTCAAACATGTTCGGGTTCGGATCGTTATAAAACCCCTTCGCTCCATAAATAATCATGTGACCAACAACATTTTGGACTGGTATCCCCGGGTGTGATGGAGCGTTTCTTTTTATGTCGATGAAAAGGTAGTTAGGGGCTTGTAAACTGAAACGATTGAGTGTGAAGAAAATAGTTGTCACCCTTGGGAAACTGCTTACTGTGAACACAGTCAAAGGACCATTAAAGGTTGAGCTCGCTGAAAATGTCCATCCCCGAAAGTAACGAGATGGAATAAATTCTACTTTGACAGTGTAGATGCCAAAAGGGAGAGGATAAAGATTGAAACAAATTCGAGAGTCAAAAGTCTTTGATGGTTGTAGTGCTGTAAATGTAAATTTGTAGGCTTTTTTGTTAATTCTGTGGGGTGACGGTGGAAAATCAACAATTCCTTCAACACGTATGTTTTTTCTGAAGAGGATTCATCAATGCCACCAATGATATACGCAAACATGTTTTCAGCCGGCCAATAACCGCGAGAAACGTGTTTGTCAACATAATTTTTCGTTGACGCGTCTTTGTTGTTGATTGGTTCCCCAAGATCGGTTATTTTGTGATCCCTATGTTGAGATTGCCAGTCATTGCTTGGCTGCCGTCCACTTTCAAAACGTTTCCTCCGAATCATCCAAATATTTTTTTGTTGCGGCGTCACTGTTTGCGGTTGGAGGATTGAGATCAGTGATCTTTTGTTGCCCCATGTTCAAGGCCCCATACATCAGTTTTGTTCCGTCTCTTCGGATAAAATAGTCATCCACATAATCTTTTTTCACCGCGTCCTGGAGGTGGAAGGGGCGCAAGATTTACGATTGCATTGTCGTTCATGTTCAAGTCTTGTTGTGCAATCGCGTCGAATTTGGTTCGCAGTCCCTCATCAACATATTTTTTGTTGACGGCGTTTTCAGCAGGCGTGCTGGAATTGACGTCTTTCAAATCTTCAATGGCGTACCCAGCCATATTTAGTTCACCCAGCGCCGGGTAGCTTCCGTCCCGTTTCAAACGCGCAATTTCAGAGTCGACATAGCTCTTGTTTGTGGTATTGTGAATGTCCTTGGGGTAACCCATCTTGGTGATGTGGTTTTCTCCGATATTCATGTTACCCGTCATCGGGGAGTTTCCATCACGTTTGGCAAAAGTGGCCGTGGCATAGCTTTCACTGACCGCGTCAAGCGGACCAGCCAGCGGACCCAGATTCTCAATCGGGTGCCCACCCGCGTCGAGAGGCCCGGTTATTGGGGTGCTGCCATCTCACTGCACAAAAACCTCCGTCGACATCCCCCCCCAGCCCCCGCATGTCTTCTGAAAGTTCCAGGCCTTTTTGCGAACCACCCCATATACATTTTGAAACAATTTTTCACCCAGGCAACTTGAAACCGTAAATGAGAGACAAAAAATGTTTCGGTTGGTTGCTGGAAGACAAAGGCGAAACGTAAACTGCACTGACAGTGAAAGTTTCATCAGCGCCGACGGATTGAGGGAGGAGGGAATCCACCTTTCCCTTCGCGCCAGTCAACCTTTTCATGTGATTTTGCCCCTTGTATTCCGTCGTAAGCATGAGCTGTGTTCTTGGCGGAAGGGCGGGCGTTATTTCGTACAACACAAAGGTCGGTTTCGCCTGACCAGGAATCAGCATCCTGGGTGATCCACCAATGAAGGTGCCGCTTGCTCTCGCGGTGTTTTCTGGAAAAACGACTGAGCCCAGCAGATGAATAGATGTTGGGGCTGTGGAGAATTGCGCCGCTTGCGCGTCCGCGCGGGTCACAGGGCTTCCTTCAGACCTCTTTGGAAACCACCCCATTATATAGTTTCATCAAAATTTCGCTTCATCAACTTCCGCGGCTTGTCGAAGTAAAAGAAGGAAAACTTCTTGTCGGTGGAGCGATTCAGCAGGTCAGGAGGAACCCCAGCTCATCGGCGATTCGTTTGTTCTCCCTCGGGAGGAAGATGAACAGGCAGAAATGGTTGCAGTTGTCCCTGATGTTTTTGGGGACCTTGTAATGAGTTTGGGTCAAGTAAATGACACTGCAGTTCCGGTGTCGACCGTTGATGAAATAGTTTATGATGTCGTTCTGGTTCTTTTCGCAAACCAAGTCGTCAAACACAAGGGTTTTTGATTCTTTGTTGGTAACTCTTCCAGCGGAATTATTTCGTCGCCGGGGGCCTCGATGTCCTCGTAGCCCATCTTGAGATTGATGTTTGAAGTCGCGCAAAAGCGCTTGATACTTGTGCTGATGGAGGTTTTTCGAAAAGAGGAAAACCTTGTCGAACTCCAACAGCTCGTAAAGCATATGTAGCAAGATGTTTGTCTTGCCTGAATTGCTCGGCCCGCATATCAACATTCTGGAAACGTCGTCGGGCATCGCTGGGTGTCCCTGTCGGAAACATAATTCGGAATTCTCATTTTTTTCCTCTTATATACAGGCCGCAAAAACATGTCTTTGAAAAAATGGCGACAAAAGGAAGAGGCCGAATCTGAGGTCGAGAAACAGGAGGATGAAATCCGTCGGCAGTACAAAATGAACAAAATCGCGAAAGAGCTCGGCCAGCTTGAGGCCGAAAAGCTTTTAAAACCAGTCACGACGAGGTTTGATCGAAGTTTGCCGGGACCCACCGAAGAGGCGGCCGGACCCGACTACGCAATGGATGAGTTCGACCGGATCAACCCCTTCGATGGGGACGATTTGAGGCCGGAGGGTGAAACACCACCTCCATCACCAGCCTCTGAAGAAGAAGAAGAAGAGTTTTTTCCAACCCCACCACCGCCAGTGGAAGAGGAGGCCAGCGGTGACGCTGAAGCTTCCCTCCCACCTCCACCACCCCCGCGCCAAACCTGGGAGAAATCGGTGGTGACGGGCTTGCTCGAAGGTCCCAGCGAATCTGTCCAGTTGCAAACGATCAACCAGCTCCTTCCAAAGTTTGGGAACGACCCCAACTACAGAGTGAAAAAGAAAGAGTCCCCGTTTTACGGTTATTCAGTGGAAGATCTTCGAAGAGTCCGAGAAGAAATTTATGACCGCCGAAGAGGGGGGCGGCGGGAGTTGTCACCACAGCAGCTGCAAGAGGGGAAAAGGGGGTTGAAAAAAATTCCCCCCAAAAAAACAAGAGCCAAAGAACCCTCAACTTTGGAACAGGCCATTTTGGCGCGACGCCCCGCGATTGAAATTCAGGAGGAGGATAAAGAGGACCCTGAATTATGGCCTGAAGGGGAAGAGTGTGAGGAAATGGAGGGCAGCGGCTCTGGACAGACCGCCAGAAACGTGATTAAACGACTGTACGCGACCATCGGCTCGTTGAAAGCCGGAAACAGTTGGACAAAGCTCCGCAGAGAGATTGCTTCTTGGGCTGAAAACCTCCTCAAGCTTGGTGCCATCAATGAATTTCAAAAGCGAGAAATTTTCAAGAACACATCTACTGCTCGACTCGAGTCTCGCAAAGCTGCAGCGCAACGGCGCCAACCAAAAATCGCACGACTTCCAGATCGTCTTCAACCCACCAATCGTACTCGAAAGTAGCCGAAACTACGAAGCGGCGCTCGACAACCTTATCACCATGAGCTACTCCTGGTACAACGTCGCGGCCGAATACGGAAACAATGAGTTCAGGTGGCGAAAAAAATGGGGAAGCCTGGAAAAAGCTGACCCTTCCTGACGGAATGTACGATTACACCAACCTCAACCGTTTCCTGCAAACCAACACCGGTTTTGTCGACCCCACTGCGGCAGAAAAGACACACATCTTCAGCCTGTACTTTGATTATGCCATCACGCGGGTCGTTATCGGGTGGCAGCGGAGTATGAACTCGATTTCAATGTTGGTGATTTCGGGAAACTTCTTGGTTTCGACAAAAAGGTTTTGTCGGGCGCCGCGACCTTCACGGGCTACAGGGCACCCGACATCACGTGAAGCGTCGACTGGGTGTTCCTGCATTGCGACCTGACCGGTGGAAGGAACATAATCCTCAACCTCAACGACGCGCCCGTGGCAATCGATCTCATGATCCGAGAGAGAATTTCTTGATTGTAAATATACACCATGAACCGACCGAGCTAGTGAATGAAATTTTACGACACACACATTGGCCGTTACCGATTTAGGCACAAAGGGTCGGGTGTGGTCCGTGACACCCTCATGTCCATTGGCAAACAGCTCGCTGAAAAAAGTTGCAACACAAACTGCCGCAAAGGCCGCCGAAAAGGGGGCCCAGGCGCTCGCCGCAAAGGCCACCGAGAGGGGTGGCAAAAAATACGTCAACTGTTGCAAAGCCATACAGCGAAACGCAAACAAGCTTCGGCCGCCTCGCGCCCCGAAATGGATGCGATGGCTCAACTTAACGAAGCCAACGGTGTTCAGAAAGTCGTCTTCATTAAAAACCTGCTGGAGTTCTCCGACGACTACGCGCGAAGTGTGGCGAAAGATGAGTTTTGGTATCTCGACAACGACAACAAGACTGTGACGGACAACGCCGCAACCAACCTCGGTATCAGAGCGCGTGCGCTTCTTTCGTAAGGAGACCCACAAAAGACGATTAAAACGATGACCCCCCTCAAAAGATATTCGTTCTTCGAGGAGCTGTCTGACAAACTCCTCCCCCCGATGCAGATACAGTTTAACCTGCAGCTGCAAGAAGACAAAGAGTTGCTTTTCGGGGGTGCTGCCGCCGCTAACCACAGGATCGTTGTCAAGCTGTTCGAGTTGTGGGTTCCAAAGTTGATGTTTTCGCCAAAGGGCAGAAGGTTGCGAATGAAAGCTTTCTGAAACCCATCCAGTGGCGCTACATGAAAGAGACGCTGATACCCGGCACCGACCGACAGGACGCTGGGGGGAAATGGTTAATAATCCCGGGGTTTAAAAACGCGAAGCATGTGTTCATTTTCATACAAACGGTGGGGAGTGTAGAGGTCACCACAGCCAACCCCTACGCCTTCCACACCTTCACTCTCGATGGAGGAGCGAAACTCGCGACTTTCCGCCTTCAGTACGGCTCGACCTTTTATCCCGAGCTGGAGTATGATGGGGAAGACCGAATCCGGATACGGCAGGAGAAATGATGTCAATACTCGAACCCAGCTGAACGTGACCAACTATTCGTCGCTTTACCCGATCGTTTACTTCGATCTTCGGCCGACAAAGGAGAGCATGACCGGCGACGAAAAGAAGTTGATTTTGCACTACCGCTTGAACCAAGCCGCCACGGCAGATTACCGCCTGTATGCCGCCGTCCTGAATAAAGAAGAGGTTGTCATACAGCAGGTTGGTAATGAGTTGGTTGTTGTGTGATTGTTCTCCGAACGGATCGAAAATTTTGTTCTCTGATATAAGATGCCGACTGTGACGGACGGTAAAAAAAAAAAACAGTCCCATGAAGGCTGCGAAGGAAAGGGCGGCCGTAACTCTGCGGGTCAAAACCTGAACATATTGGCCAAGGTGACAATCTTTTTGTTGACCGCCACGCAAATAAACCGCCTGAAAAAGGCCGCCAGCGCCGGCCATGGTGCCGATATCACAATAAGCAAGACGCAAATGGTGAAAATAATGCAAAAGGGTGGCAACCTCTTGTCTGCGGCGCTCAGTCTGGGCTGGGCTCTCGCTCCATCGGTCGGAAAAGCTTTGAGAATGGCTGGTCTCAGCTTCGGGCGGAGAGGGTTTTCAAAAAAAATTTCGGAAATGGTTTCGGTCCCCAGGAGGTGCAGTTGTACAAACTCACACAAATGCTGTCCCCCGCACAGAAAAAGACCCTGGAACAATGCCTTGTCGGAAAGGGTGTGGTACGTGGCGGCGGCGTCGCGCACTACGGCGGGTTCCTTGGTATGCTGGGTTCGATCGGGGTGCCTCTCGCCATCAGCCTTGTCCAGAAGATGCTGGGAAAGGGCATGCAGGTGGGGCCGTCGCGTTGAGGCGTTCTGCTCCTCGCCGCCTTCCTGTACCCCCGCCCCATCGGGGAGTGGCATGCGCTGCGCAACTCACAATTGCAAAAGAAAGCAATCAACTACGAGCTGTGGAAGGCCACTCCTGTGTTGGAAAAAGTCGGCAGTGAACTGTTGGACGAACTTTCCACAAAGGTGCGCCCAGACATCCGTTACAAAACCGACAGGCCTGATCTTGATGGAAGAGGCCTCCCTGCTCCCTTTCCCTTCGTTGATTTCACAAAATTGTGGAATTTCGTCTCTGACCCCAAACTTTTCAAAGGCCCCGAAGTTTCTGAAAAAGAGGGGCAAGCGATGGTCGCCGAATACAAACGCCAATACGCGGACTACAAGCGGTAAGGTGGCACCCGCAGCTACGGCTCCTGGATAAAATGGAAGGGCTATGGTACTGGCATTGGAAGTATTTTTGATCCCCGCTTTGTTTCACAGGGGGTGTTGGTGCCCAAGTTTGCGACCGACAAAAAGTTTTTGAAAGCTTTCGGCAAAGCCCTCCCCCAACACCACGGTTTCACAGATGTTCTCAAGAAAACCCTCCGCAACTATTATCGGTCGATAATTAGAAGGATCACTCCCAGTTCCTGCATTCTTAAACAGAGGGGTGATTCTTGCATTCTTCCATTCATCGGGAAAAATACCAGTATCGATCGATTGATTGAATATCAGAGCGAGTGACACAGAGATTAAATCCGGACATTCTCTTAGAAGTCTTGCTGACACGGAATTGAGACCTGTCGCCTTTCTCTTGCATAATTTATTTAGGTGGGACAAAACATGCGATTGAGTCACACGCTGAAAACTAAAACGATTGCTAGTTTGGTAAACATATTCATCAAAAGAGGTGTCGACTTCTTCTATATCCCTGGACAGTTCAGGACCGATTTCTGCGAAAGATTTATTAAAACCCTCTGCGATTTCGGTCGAATTAGTTATTCTCGTTCCATGCAGCTCAAGCTCGTTAATTGCAGCTTTATCCGATTTGCGGCTTGTCACCTCATTAATAGTTTCCTACGTCTTACGCGAATTTCCATTGTAAACTTGAAACGTTTTGTGATAATAGGACTTTTTGGCATTCTTGATCGCATTGTTCACTTCGTTACGCAACTTCTTAAAATTATTCCAATCACTTGGATCACCCGTCCGAGTAGCCTTAATTTAAGACGATCTCTCCGATACATCAAATTCCTAAGCTCAGGAGTAATCCATGGACTTTTAGAAGCACGAACGTGTTTAGTGCGGAGTGGAGCATGTAGATCACACACTTCCAAGAACAGAGCTTTCCATTTCGACCACATTTCAATCGGGTTATCCACTCCATGAGATCAGCCCACGGTTGAGCCAAGATGTCCAACCGAAAACCTATTACGATCGAAATTTTTAAATTGCCTATACGAAACAGTACAATTTCCCTTGACGGCTGATGGCAGTGAAATTTTACGAAAAACATAAATCAAACTATGGTCACTGATTCCGATATGAGATACTCCGGAGCAGGATACATTGTCCGGGTGACTAGTAAAAATAACATCAATTTAAGTGCTACTCACAGGCGTTACTCTTGTCGGTTCGTTAATAGGTTTTTAAAGGTTTTCGAGCGAATTATTTATGATCAGTTGTATCATTACCTAAATGAAAATAATCTTCTCAGTAGACACCAATCCGGCTTTCGCTCGCTTCATTCTACAGTTACTGCACTGATTGAAGCGACTGATACCTGGTCTTTAAATATCGATCGTGGCTTTATTAATGCCGTTGTATTTTTAGATCTTAAAAAGGCCTTCGATACTGTGGACCACTCTATTCTTCTTTCAAAACTACAAGCTTATGGTATTCATGGTCCCACAAATCAATGGTTCTAAAAAACCGAACCCAAACGTGCCTTGTAAACGGAAATAAATTGTCCAAAATGTTCCTTCGCTGTGGTGTCCCTCAGGGAACGATTCTGGATGTACGCCGATGATACTAGTATTACTTTTGCTGGTAATGATGTTGATGAAATAAATAGCTGTATTAATCTTGATCTGGAGAGAATTCGCGTGTGGCTTGCAGCCAATAAACTAACTTTAAATATGACAAAGACTGAATTTCTTTTGATCGGTTCCAAGCAAAGGCTTTTAACTTTTACAGCGAATCTCACTGTTAATATCAAGCAGTTTTCGATAAAACAAGTTTCGACTGTTAAATCCTTAGGTGTACACATTGATGAAAATCTTTCTTGGGAGTGTCATATCAACGAGCTTTCTAAAAGGATTGCTTCTGGTATAAGCGCCATTAAACGTATTAGGTATTCGGTCCCATATAAGGATTTACTTTCCATTTACAATTCATTAGTCCAACCCCATTTCGATTACTGCAGCTCGGTGTGGGGATCCTGTTCTAAGAGTCTTTCTCAAAAGTTACAAAAATTACAAATCGCGCAGCTCGCGTAATAACTTTTTCAAATTACGATTGTAGAACTGATGAATTGTTGCGGAAGGTAAACTGGGTTAGACTGGACCGTCAACGCCTTGCTAATAAATCAGTAATGATGTACAAGATTGTAAATAATATGGTTCCGGAATATCTTAGTTCGCGCTTTGTCCTCCGTTCTGATACTTTAAATTATAACTTAAGAGATAGTGACGGTACGCTTGCTATTCCACAGCCCCGCACTAACTATTGTATGAAAAGTTTGTCCTATAGTGGAGCTGTACTGTGAATAGCTTGCCCTCGTATATCCGACAGTCGCCGTCTCTTGACGAATTTAAATCCAATTTTAATAATAGTCTTTTATAAATTTCTTATTTTGCGTTTATACACGCTTCCTTGTAAAGCAGGGTATATATATATATATATATATTTTTTTTTAATCTTTTTTTTATTTTAGTAGTTATTTATAATCTTATTTAGTTAAGTAGTTAGATTTATTTAATTAAATATTGTAAAACCTGAAGGAAATACCGTGTTTAAATAAAGATTTTACCGTTTACCTTTTAACAGGAGTTGACATCCACGCAGTGATTGGGAAACTGCCGGCACCAAAAAAAGGGTGGACCCTCCCGGCCACAGCTATACTGGGCCTTACAACCCCTTGCACCATCAGCTGAGCTTTGATCCCGAGACGGGTGAAATCTTGGAAATCTTTCAGCAACCGATCGGTTCCGCCGATGCTGTGGCGATGCAACATGATGTTGATTACGGCAGTTGCGATTTTCGCACATAAAAGAAAGGCGAAAACGAAAAAAAATGCAAGCATGCTGCTGACCGAAAAATGGTCAAGTCGCTTGACAAGATTCCCCGCAAAGAAAGACAATAGGGCCACGCGCTGGCTCGCAACGCAATTAATCTGAAGGAGAAACTCGGTCTCGGAGTTCCTGTTTGAGTTTCTTGAAGGTGTGGTATCCCCTCACCGCGCGCTGTAACTCTTTCAAAACCACTTTCCCGATGGTTTTGGCTTGGCATCTTTCACTTGCAAGGGGCACCAAGACCCCACACAGTGCGAACATAAATTTGGCAACCATGGGTACACACTACCCATAAACCACTTTTCTTCAATATCCTCCATCTCATACCACTGGCACAACACATGCTCCCTGTTTTTCAAACCGCAGGCTCAACAGCGGCCATTTCGCCGGCAAAACGAGCATTTCCCGCAGCGGGTCACAAGGGTGTAACAGTTTTCAATTTCACAAAAGGGGCGTCTTTGAAATACAAAAATAAATCTCTGTGAACTTCGTCCCACCCCACTCTTTTTTTGTCGTTTATTTTGGCCGCAATTGTCGCGTTGAGGATTTTTCCCTTCAACTCTGGCGGAAGTTGGTTGACACCAACTAAGAGATTCATTTATCTTGTGAAGCGATTGTTTAATAGCCCTGACAATCGCCGACTGGTCTGCCAAAATATTTTAAAACAACCCATCTGGCGTGTAAATCGTGTATTTGCTCAAGTAGGTAAATCCTGTGTAAAATTTTTTCATTTCGGCAACATACAAAGCACTAGCCGCTGCAAAAGTCGCATTCTTCCTATTTTCTGCATTCTGTTATTCTTGACCAAACACCCTGTTAAAACAAAAGGGGGTTTGAACCTCGAAAATATCATGAATATCCTCATGAACGGTGGTCGACCCCATTTTGTTGCGTTCGTCAACTTTCTGTTTGACCACCTTAGAGAGGATTTTTTCTCTCAACTCTGGTGGAAGTCGGTTGACCTCTTCATCCATCTGTGAAGGGGGCGCTATTCTTCAAAAGACCAACCGTCGTTGAAAAAATTGGAAAAATCAAACCCACACAAAGGGGCCAAAAGTTCTTTGTGAACCCAGTCCCAAGCCATTCTTTTTCTTTCTTTCAGCTGGTTTACGGTATGGTGATGACAAATTTTTTCGCGCAACTCTGGGGGAAGCGCGTGAATCCGCTCCATCAGATCCATACTATCTCACTGCAGATCTTCAACATACCTTTACCCAAAACTTTTCATCGAGCAACCAACGTTTCATATAGTCCTTTTCATCAGGTTTAAGACGATTAAAAACTTTGAAAGAAAAACCACTACAGATGTTGTGAATGCTTTTTGTTTTCCTGATGAACCCCCAGGGGGATTAATCCTTTTCCAACAAAATACGCGCATATAACATTGGCGTGTACCCCTCCATGGATTTTTTCTCCACTCTTTCTTTCAACCAATTGTTCATTATTAAAATCAACTTACGCCTTATGGTGTAACGTTTTGACCAATCATCGTCATCCATTTGTTTCCCCTGTATTCCCTTTTGTTCAATGGACCCTATCATAAAACCCCTCATCTGTCAACCACTTCTTCATGAACTCTTTTCTTCTAGTGAAAGTAAATACTAAAGTGTGAGGGCTATGAGTGCGCATTCATCGATGAAATGGGTTTCCCTTGTTTCAGAATAAACTGCCATGGAGACAAATCGTTTTTCAACAAATCGTTTTTCAACAACAACAAATCGTTTTTCAACAAACGCGGCGCATTGGTGGTTTGTCCAGGGAACCCTCAAATTCATTCCCCAACCACCCGTCTATCTCGGTTATCAAAGCCTGCCTCACGTTGTAACGCAACAGGTCAGTCGCTATCATACTCTGTCGACCTCTTTCTCTTATAGGGGTGAAGGGGGTTGAGAAAAATTACTTAATTCGGGGTGGTATAAACATTTTTGGAAAGGGAAGAACCTTTTTGAGAAAGTTGATTGAGTTTTTTTAAAGAAAGCATTTCTTTAGGATCGCGATCCAATTCGTCAAATCTGTCGAATATATCTCTCAAAATCGGCATAAAATCACACAAATTCTCATTTATGGTTTTGCAATGAACGTTGTAATAAAAAACGCGGTGTGGACTTTGTTGTGGATTTTCTTCATCATCTTCCTTAAACCCCTTGACAAAAAGAGGGGCGTCAATTCCTTGTAAAAGAAGCTCTTTCACTGTTTCATAAAATTTGGGGTTAATTTCATAATGTGGACAACTTTTCGACATTTCCACAAAATTACAATAAAAACGCGCGAAAACGCTTCGCCATTCGGAAGTGGTGGTGGATCTCTCCGGCTTTCAAAACTGTTTATAGGTTCCATCAATCGCCACCCCCCTCTCTCTAAAGGCCGACCCTCGGTGCCTGACCATTTCAATTTTTGCCTTGTTTCTTGTTTTTGAGTGTTGTTTCCTGTTCTCTTGCCTGGCGCTTCCCTTCTGAGTAGTAATAGGTGTGGCGATTGAATACAACCGGAACCCTGCAACACCGACGAGCGAAGCGAGGAGGGGTTGCTTCGCGGAGCTGGTATTCAATCGCCACACCTATTACTACTAAACCACATGGGGACAAGTCACTCGGACCCCTGTAACCGCTTAGGGAAAGTCATTTGGGAATGGTGCATTTCCAGAAATATTTGGATTAGTGCTGCACATATCCCTGCAGCCCAAAACATAACTGCGGACTTTGAATCGAGGAGGGCTAACTCCCCCACTGAATGGATGCTTGACAATACTATCCTGACTCGAGACGTAGACCTCTTTGCATTCAGACTTCAGGCCTGACCCCGGGGCAATTGCCATGGATGCACTTACATTAAATTTATCGCATTACAATTTTTATGCTTTTCCACCATTCAGTGTGATTGCATCATTTCTGCAAAAAGTTCAGGAGGACGGAGCCACGGGGATTTGCGTCATTTCGGATTGGCCGACCCAGGCTTGGTACCCTAAGGCAATGCACATGTGCCTTACGCCTCTAATCAAACTGGGACCGGGAAAAAATCTGCTCCGACTTCCGGGGAAGCCAGAAGAACGACATCCTCTGTACAAATCCCTGTCACTCCTAGTATGTTTCTTATCAGGCAGCAACTATCCAAACTAGATTTACCTTCCGATACAACTGACATTCTCCTGGCATCCGTGGGGAAAGCAAAAGGGAAACAATACAATACCTACCTCTCGAAATGGCTACTTTATTGTAAAGAAAACAATGTAGACACGACACGGGCCACTGTAACTGAAGGCTTTGCCTTTCTCACTTACCTCTACCAACAAGGTTTGGGTTACAGTGCAATTAACACTGCCCGCTCGGCCTTGTCATCTGTCATTACCCTCGGACAACAGTCTACCTTTGGAGAGCACCCACTCGTTACTCGATTTCTTAAAGGGATTTTTGAACTCAAACCATCACTAGCCAGGTACACTTCTATTTGGGACGTGGGTACTGTACTTCAATTCCTCCAATCTTTTCCAGAGATCAACAACTTATCACTCAGACAACTGACGGCAAAGTTAACCACGCTGTTAGCCCTTAGTAACGGCCCAACGATATCAAACCTTCGCGACTCTCGACACGAAGTTTATGCAAGAATTACCTAACAAGATTGTCTTCATAATTAAGGAAAATCTGAAAACGACTCGTCCCGGTAAACACCTTGGGCCGATTGAAATCCTCACATTTCCTAAAGACCCACGGCTTTGCCTAGTAGCTCATGTTCGACACTACCTTGCCAGAACTCAGACGCTCCGTCATTCCACTAATTTACTGGTCTGTCATGTCAAGCCACACAAAGCGGTCACAAGTTCCACTGTTGCTCGATGGGTCAAATCCACCCTCAAAAACGCCTGCATTGATGTCAGCATTTTCTCAGCCCACAGCAGCAGAACTGCCGCCTCGTCGTATGGATTTTCCTCCGGTATCCCGCTCTCAGATATCCTTAAAGCTGGTGGATGGTCAAATGCAGGAGTTTTTTCCCGTCATTACAATAAACCGGTATCCCAAAATCTTGGAAGTGCCCTCCTCGGTCGTTTTTCGGGCAATGACATTGATCGCAGACTTGAAAATGTCACGCGTCACGCACTTTGCCTTTCGTGACTTACTATTACCTCTATTTATATTACCTTTTATCATCGCTTCATTAATGTATTTGCTTATCTGTTATTGTCGTCCTACTCATTTGCTTGCATTTTGGCCTACACTGCAGTAGACGACTTGCAAGCACTCACAGCTTTAAAATCTCATGGTACTCCGTAGTAACGAAGGACTGATGACAGATAGAATTCTAAAATTAAACGAGACTTGCCTGTAAGTTGAGGTTTGATTTGGATTTTATCTTGTCATTAGTCTGGAACGAAGGAGTAACATGCCCTCCCTTTGGCATTACCCATTCCTACTCCTTTGTTCCTGTGAGCTCTAGCAAGTCAAATTTTTAAATAATGGCTGATTAAGCAAGCGAGCGTGCTTCTCATGTTACTCCTTCGTTCCGGACTGATGACAAGATAGAATCCAAATCAAACCTTAACTTACAGGTAAGTCTCGTTTAATTTTGGGATTAAATGGCTAAACAAACACTCTAGCAGAATTTGAGTCAGTTTTCAAGTTCAGTTCTGGTTTGAGTTTGCTTATGAATAGTATGCCATGAATTTCGCAAGGACGTGGAGCTGTTCTAAAATGCTGTGGTACCCGAACAAAAAGTGTTTGCTTAGCCATCCAATTAGTGTGTTAATTTTCAGTTCTAGCCTACTTAAATATTCGCTTTCTTAATATACTTATTTTCTCTTGATAATGGCGTCATGATGACTTCGAAACGTCGAGTATTAAATCTTTCAGTAACCTTTGCATGTCTTTGCTTGAGCAAATCTCTTTTGAAAAAAGTTGATGACACTGATAATCCACGCATATTTGGCCTAAAAGGCTGTCAAGTGAATGCCATGGCCCCGTAATATCGTGGTGCAAGTGTTTTGCTGATGGGAGTCGTGAGAAAGGAAGGGAAAACAGGTGGAATAACATAAGCAGCCATTCAAAACATTAGGCTCGATGTTATGTCGACACTTACAAAATTAAAACGTGAAAGCTGTTCACGTATGGTCACGTAAGGCAAACACTGCACTTTCGCAAGAAGCTTTTAAATTGACCTAAAAGCAGGTTTTTAAATATCTTGTAGAGACAAAGCGCTTGCTTAAGTAGTTGCTTGTCACTCACCATCCAGTTTTTTTGTTGGTTATAGGGTATCAGTAAGGATCTACAGTATATTATGGTGGCCGAATTCTGTAATAATAAGTTGGAGGACTATCAAAAACTTATGCGTCTTCAAGAAACGTTCCTGCTGGCGTTTTGTGTTTTAAACTTGTTTTTTTGTCTCCTGGCAACCATCGGAAATCTTCTCGCTATTCACGCCTTGTTGAAAGCCTCGTCAATACCTTCTAACTTGAAGAAGTTTTTCCTTAGTCTCGCCTTCTCTGATCTCGCTGTGGGATTGACGGCGCAACCAATGTTAGGTGTTATCATTGCAATTTTGCTGAAGATGGCAGGGAATGGAAACTACAACTTTGACTTTCTCTGCCCCACAATCTTAACTGTCTGTTATACTATGATATATGTGTTAACTTGCGCTTCGTTCTCAACAATAACCGCCATTTCTATGGATAGACTTCTCTCAATTTATCTCCATCTGCGATATCAAGAACTTGTCACTTCCAAACGTGTTATAAGAGTCTTGGTGTGTTTGTGGCTTACAAGCTTTGCCGCTGCCTTAATATTCCTTGCACTTCCCAGCGGCAATAATATGCTTGTAGCAACTATTGAGACGTTAGGACTTCTCTTGACAACCGTGGCATACATGTTCATTTACAAGACTGTAAGGCGCCATCGCCGGATTAACATGCAACAAGAACAGTTTCAACTCCAATACGCACAAAATATGGAGGCAGCCCGTCAAAGGAAGTCAGAACTTAGTGCCTTGATTGTCTACATTGTTTTTCTGGTTTGCTTTCTTCCAAATTTATGTTGTATAGTATTAATGTCAGTTGATAGATTTAGAATTTCTTTTTTGATGGTTAATCACATATCAGGCTTCTTGGTTCTCCTTAACTCTTCGCTGAATCCCATTGTTTACTGCTGGCGGTATCAGGAGATTCGGCAAATCGTTAAAACTACAGTGGTGAAATTAATCGTCAAATGTTATTCATCATAAAAAAATGTAGAGGCCATTTTTCCTTTTTGCTCCTGACTCCAGACGTTTTGGATTGTACTTTACAACAAATGAACGAAAACTAAGGGCTATGAATGTTTGCGAGGCCCTTTCCGTCTCTGGGTATAGTTGTATTAGCGATTATTTGCTAATTTGTAATTGAACTGAAATTATAATTACCATTAGTTAAAAGTGGCTATGGTGGCCCACGAGAAAGCTAAAGCTCATGCAAAATAAGCGAGCTCTGGGAAAAGCGTAACTTGCTGAGCGGTAACCAGTTACGAGAGGGACCATATAAAATACTGTTAATTGCATCTCATGTTAAGCAATTTCCCCCGTATTCCGTGAGGCGTTAAGATACGGAATAACCTAACTTACTAGCATCAGCATCGAGTGTTGGTCAAGTGCAGAACTCGGGATATCAAATATCTAGTAAATTCGTCAACTGTTTACCACTTACTTTACATCTGTTGTGAACAAGTTATTTGAATCATGCAGCCATGAAAGACCAGTTTTTAATTATACAACCGAGGAGCTGTTTACAAAGAAAATTTTTGAGTTCACAGCAGTGGGTAAGCCGTTTGTGCTTAAGCAACTTAAATGCCTAAAACCCAAGAAAGCCACAGGTCTGGACGGTCTTCCAGTTCGACTTCTAAAAGACACCGCAATTGTGATAGCTGACTGTGTAACACATTTGATAAATCTTTCCATTGAAACTGGTGCGGTCCCGTCTTAATCATCGCGCAGAATGCTATTGTTTTCCGCGACATTTATTTGCAGTGCGAAATTTGTGATAAGCCCGGCATAAAGAAATGCGTTTTCAGCACTAGTGGGATATGATTGGTCAACTGATTTCGCTTTGGGAATACTAGAGTCCCTTGCCGAATCCCCTTGCCGAATTCCGCAACTGTCAATCAAACGTCAAGATGAACAGAGTAAAGTAAAGAATCCCGGCGTAGTCAATTAAACGAAACCGAAAAACATCAATCGAACTCTATCGAACCCAACCGCTCCATTGTTGTTCGATTGGTTTGGTAATCCAACACATTCCAACTGGAGTTTCGATTATCGAACGTTCGATTGACTACGCCGGGAAGAATGCATGGTTGATCGGGGTTTCTACTAAGCTCTGAAAAGAACTCCCGATCATCTCGGTGTAATTCTTGAACAGAACACATTTGATTTACTTAACAGCAAAGAGACTGTTGTTGAACTTCTTTCGAATGCTTTGTAAATGAAGGATGTTTAAGTTAACTGGTTTTCAACGAAGTTAACTGGTTTTCAACGAACGATGATACAGTTGTTAAATTTATGCAAGCATGGATGTCGCATATTACTTTCCATTAAACACTTTTAAGTTTTCAATACGCTAACTGAGCGGGCGATAAATTTCATTGTCTGTTAAAGTTCTTTACTTGTTTAGCCAGTTCTTTTTGCGTGCGTACGTATTTTTTTACGTTGTCCTTTTGCCCTTAACTTGATGTAAACGTTCTCGTCTTGTTTCAAATTTCACAAATCGAGCGCCATTTCACATACAGCTAGTACTGAATTTTTGCTTAAATGAGGCGAAACATTGCCATTGTTGATAGACGCGGAACTAACAGTCATTAATATGCACGTGCGAGGCTCAAAACAAATCATTTCAACTCCCAAAGGCCCTTAGGACGGTAGGGAATCTAAGAAATAAAATGTATGTTCCACAAATCCTGGTTTTCATACTCTTTCTAGACATCGGATTGACTTCATATGTTGCATGAGCCCTTTAAACGTTTTGAGAAAACAAATCCATATGCAACCCAAAGCGTTGATACCTTCATTTAGAAGAAATACGGCCTCGAAGTCATCATACAGCTATTTCCCATACTGAAATTTACCCAAAGTAGGCCAATTTGAACACAAAATTGATAAAGATTGAAGAGATGGTACCGAGTCAGAAATGGAAAGTCTTCTCATTAAAAGCCATATGTAACCCTTTCGATATTTTATGTAATTAATTAAGCTTTGAAAGAATAAAACGCAGGGAGAACTTTGCTATTGCGGCCATTTTTGTTTATTGTGTCATGGCCTTTGTCGTCTCGGGCTTTAAAATTTAGCGCCGATGCACGCGTAAATATCCCGGATATGTCACACAATTCTGCGCGTTGTGGAGGCAAGCAAAGGTTGTACCCTTTTTCAAATCTGGAAACAAAGACGAACTGGACAATTACAGGCCTATATCAATTTTACCGATCCTGTCGAAAATTTTGGAGAAAGCTGTCTTCCATCAGCTACATAGCTACCTATCAGAAAACTCTCTCCTCTCGCCTTATCAATCGGGTTTTCGCACAAATCATTCTACTCAGTTGGCTGTTACCTTCCTTACGGATAAGATTCGTGGTCATATGGATAAAGGGCTTTTGACGGGGGCAGTGATTATTGACCTGAAAAAAGCCTTCGATACTGTTCCTCATGATAGTCTTTTAAACAAGTTGTACAGATGTGGAATTCAGGACAAGCCTCTCTCGTGGTTTGAAGCTATCTCTCTAACAGGACTCAGAGTGTGTCCACTGAAAATCACCTTTCTTCTGCCGCCAACATCATTAGCGGAGTACCTCAAAGTTCCGTGTTATAATTAGGGTCCCTTCTGTTTATTCTTTACATAAACGATATTCCTTTAGCCGTTGGTCTGTCAAGTGTTATGTTATATGCCGACGACACCGTTATTTTTACTGCTGCTTCAAACATTGACCAACTACAGCTGAACTTAAGCCTTGATCTCAATGATGTCTCTGACTGGTTAACAGCGAACGGTCTTTTCCTCAACCTAAAGAAAACTGAGTACTTTTTATTTGGACTCGGCAGAGGCTAATTCGGTCTGAATCTTATAGCCCGCTTTACATGGAAGGGAATGAAGTCAACCAAGTAAAGTTGTTCAAGTATCTAAGTGTAGTACTGGATGAGTGTTTATCTTTCAACGATCATATTAGCTATGTAAGGTCAAAAGTTGCCAGCAGACTTGGCCTCCTGTCTCGATTACGAGGTTGATTAACCACGGAAGCAGCAAATAAGATCTATCTGTCTACCGTGCTACCGATATTAAGCTATTGTGATACGTGGTTTTGCCCCTTGGGAAGCACTAACAGGAAGTCTCTTGAACGCCTACAACGACGAGCTGCGAAAATTGTATACGGTTTTAAACCTGACATTGCCACGGAAACAATACACGAGAACCTTCGCTGGCCGCCTCTTACAAAAACCATGGAAAAGCACTGCGTACTGTTAGTTAACAAGTGCTTGGTCGGAGAAGTTCCTTTATACTTTAAAGACTACTTTATGCTACGCAGTCAGAGTGACAGCCAGCTTGTTTTCAATAGATGCACTAGATCGTCAATTACTGACATTATACTTCCCAAATTTCATTTAGATGTTGCTAAAAAGTCTTTTTATTATCATGGTGCATCCTTATTTAATAGTCTTCTAATGAACATTAAGACCTTGCCTTTAATTGAACACTTCCAGGCTATTTCCGCTTATTATTTTTGGGTTATTTTTTCGAATTTTTTTAAATCCAGTTTAATTTTTATGAGAATACTATTACTTTATAAGCTTCTTAATAACATATTAGCAGTATCTTTTTAAACAAGTTATTTCTTATAGATGTATATAATTTATACATACTCTTTTATTTTATGTTATACAGGGCCCCCGTTGATACCAGTCCTGCGACTGAAGGGGTCAACCTGTTTAAATATCAATTATTATTATTATTATTATTATTATTATTATTATAGTAATAGTAGTTATAGAGTCCTTAAGCGGTGGCGTCACGTTTCCATGGTGCTAAAAACCTTAGTTCTAAACATACGCGCTTCCATTCAAAATGGCGACATTATCCATTAAAAGAGAAGAAATCTATAAAAAAATGGGGGGAAAACCACTTTAAATCGGATCATATTGAAGCATTTACTAACCAGCAGGGTGTTTTACGAGGAGAAGTAAACGCAAGCATGAAACAAAAGGTTTATAAAGTGACGGTGAGTTGTTATTCTTTACATGATCTTTAGAGGGAAGTCATTGTAGCATCTTGTTGAAAAAACCGTTTCTATTTGCCGAGCTAAATGTCATTAATCTTGACATCTTGCAGATTTACTTGGACGAAGACCATGAAATAAAATCAACCGAGTGTGAATGTCTAAGAGGCGCGTTTAAATGCAGTCACGCAGCAGCCCTCTTTATTCACGGCATTCACAACCTGAGTCGAACCGACATCGAATGCCAGTGGCGGAAACGAAAGTCAAGTACATCGCTTTCAACTCAAGCTGTCACAGAAATGTTTCCCCGCCTAAAAAGTATTCTGCTTTGTCGAGAAAGCCAACACAAGCTGACCGTTCCGCGTTCTACGAAGACCTGAAGGAATGTGGGCGGTTCATTGGGCTCTGTTGGTTAATCAGCCCTGAGCCACCTATTGCTAACCAGCTTCCTTTTCCAACCACAGAGGAAATTATTTTCTCTGACGAGTTCCTTCAAGCCACTGGGCGTCATCAGCAGCTGGACTGTTTGGTTCGCCTTTCCAGATTACAAGAAATGGACATTTTAAGTATTAGCGAATTAACTGTTGGCCAGCGAGATAACCCGGCCTGGTTTTTGGCGAGAAGGGGCCGCCTTACAGACAGTAACTTCGCCTCTGTTCTGAAGTCAAAGAGAATTACGTCTTCTCGGTGAGTACGACCTATCAAGGGTAAAGGCAGTGCAATGGGGAGTGAATAACGAGAAGGAAGCCATTAAAGCGTTCACCCTCAAAACAGGGTTAGCAGTGAAAAAAACTGGAATCTGGTTTCATTCCTCTGGAATTCTTGGTGCATCACCAGATGGTATTATTGATGAACAAACTGTCCTTGAGGTGAAGTGTCCGTACACGGAACGGAACCTAACAATAGCAGAGGCAGTGGAGTCAGCAACATTTTGCCTTGCAAAATGTGACAGTGGACAGGGCTACGCCTAGAAAAAAGACCATGTTTATTGGCATCAGGTCCAGGCAGAAATGCACTTCTCACGTAGGAAGTTTTGTTATTTTGTGGTATGGACTACAAAGGATATAGCTATTGTGAAAATAGAAAGGGATGAAAGATGGGTGACAAACATTCCTGTCTTGACACAATTCTATTTTGATAACATATTCCCTAAAATAGTGGAAGGAGAATTGTAGTTTGCCAATTATGGTCAGAGCTCTCCTCCTTTACCCCTTTGAGTGCCAGTATCAAAATCCAAACTCTCCTTACTGGTCTCTACACATTTTCTTTGATGAGTAGTTCCAGAATTCTCATAACCTTTCCCTTGATTATACACTTATGTTGTTCGATGTTGATCATTCTTAGGACTGAGAGAGTTACCGGCTACATTTGTCGGAACATTCATCCTATCATATGCAAAATTAATACTGTAACTCAGTGGCTGCTTCTAAAATTTTTACATTCATGTGCTATAAGTGCAGCTATTGTTCTACTAGGTCCCACACTTGCAAAATCCAAGACTAAAAGTCTAATTGAATCAGTCCCAAGATGATAACAACAATATCAAAAACAAAACAAAAAAAATAATAATAAATTGAAATGTCAAGATTAAGTTTTCGGCTGTTTTTGTTGTCCTTAAATGAACAAGAGGCTGTGATTTTCTTAACTAGTAAAAGAAATGTTGTTTCATTTAAAAAAGGCTTTTTAATAGACCAGTTGTTTAAAAAATAATGGTACTTGTGGGTTGTCAGTCATCAAATTGACCTACTAGTTTGGTGTAACGGAGTTTTGGTAACAGCCTACACATATTTGCATTTTTTTTTAAATAAACACAAGGATAACATTGTATTATTTAAATAAATAGATAAATGGTATATTATTTAATGTTGTTTTCGCTGAAGGGGGGGGGGGGAACTCCCATATAAAAGTGATGGAATGCATGTAGGAAATGTTCACGAAGACCCCTTAATATAAGGGTAGCAGAACCTCAATGTGTGGGCAGAACTTGTTTTTTATTCTTACCCCTAAAAGGTATCCATTGTAAACAGTAAGACGAAAAGTTCTTTTAGCTTATTCTCTCCTGGCTAAGTCCCTTAAACATAATAAACGAACTCTCACGGTGGTCTATTTTGACACCCTATATGAACCTGGGCGGTACCAAATGATAAATTGTAATCCCAGGAGGTACAAGCTTCCCTTTACTGTTATATTAGAGTCTCCCCCCTTCCTCAGTCTACAAATTATTTTATTTCTATTTCAACAATTCAAATACTGTTCACTATTGAAGTACAAAACTACTCAAAAACCATATCTTCACATCCCTCTTTGATTAAAGGAAATTGCAAATTTACAAGTGCAGCACATAACTGAAACAAAATGTCAGCATAGCAAGGCAAATATGAAAGAATGAAGCTTGGCTCTTTCAACATGAATCCTTGCTTTAGCTATGGTTTTTGTTTTCTTTCACTCTCTGTGAAAGTCCCATTATTCAGGAAAAGTGGGATATTGACACAGACACCATGCGGTACAATATCCTGGATGAGGAAACCTTTGTCAGCCAGGATCATATCTCCAGCTGTCAAGTGATTAAGATGTCCGGACTGCTGCACAATAGCCTTGTCTGAAATAGAACCTGGATACAGCCGGCTGACATAACTAATGACTCCATTCGGTGCAACAGCTGACCTTAAATGAATTCAGTCCTCTGTATGATGAATATGTTGAATTTTGCTGACTCATCAATCCAGGAGCGGCAACCTCAATGTCTGTGCAGTCTATAACAATCCGACAGGATTCGAATTGTCTGAAGGAGGACGGTGCAGAGATCTTGTTTTTTTCCCGGGATGGAATTGACATAATGAGGTCATCAAACAAAATTTTATGCAAAGCATGAGTAAATGTTATAACAGTGTTACAAATCGTGGCCTCACTGCAATGAAACAATTGGGCTAGGTGAAGCTGTGTGTAGTTCTGTCGCACTTTCATTAAAGTGATAAAAATTTGATCCTCAAAACTGATGGATTCTACATTCCATCCAGCAAAATAGTTCACACTATCTTTAAATCTAAGAGCATGCTTTACAACAATGTTAAAGACTTCTTTGGTTGGAAGATCTGTCTCCATTCGTATAACATCTCCCTCAAGCGCAGACACAATGTACTTGTTCCTCTTATACAGGACAGTTAGGTTAATTTCCTTCAGCTCCTTGTTGGCAAAGTCAAGTTCTGCTTCCAGAATAATCTCCTGTGTTGTTTGCAGGTTTTCTTCTGTGTCAGCTACTGATGGTTGTTCATTTTTTCGAGCAATTTCTATCATCTGTGAAAGAACCTGTACCTTTGATTCAGTATTCTTTTTTCTCTTCGGCGGTGGTCCCCTTTGTTCAGGAAATAACTTGTCTTTATTGCGGTCGAACATTTCTGGGCCATTGGCTTTCTCGCCATTCCTAAAATTACAGCTACATACTCCTGAGTGCTTGCTGGGCTCTCGATCTTCTCTTCTATTAATAACAAAACACACGATTTAGCGATTTTGTTGTCAACAACATACCGCGACCAGCGTAGGCAAAATCGCGAAGAGACACGAAACATCTCTATCGATGAAGCACGTTACATAGCAAACCTACATGGTTTTAAATGTATCTAAATTCCAAACACATGATGAAGCACACAGATTCAATGTCTTGGCTACGGAAAATACAAAGCTACTGTTAAAAAGACAATTAGCTGAAGCTATGAATTCGGTATTCGTTCGATGATTCGCCTTCGTGTCCTGATGTCACCTCTTCGCCTGAATCGAGTCCGTAAATCTCATTTAAAATCACGTAATCCATCAAATTCTCAGCGATTTTGGCATTATTTATGAATACCAGTTCATACCTTATGAGTCGAATCCATCTCCTGTATTCGTCGTTCTGCTTTATAGCGCTTGGAAAAGCGAAGAACTTGCAAGTGTTGCCCTCCGACGAATAGCCACATGTTGGAGCAAAACAGTAAACCATTTTGCCCGTTTGACACGTTTCCTTTATACTTCTTAAACGATAGTTGATCCCTTGGATGACCTTGTAACCTTTTCTGTGTTTTCTGGCTGTCTTTTAGGGGATTACAATGGATAATTTAAGGCTTAGACATTCACAACAAAGGAAGCGTGTCCTACGCGCTCGCGCATTAGCTTTTGTTTAGAACTGAGTTTTTTTTAGCAACATGGCAACGTGGCGTCACACTTAAGGACTCTATGTACCAATACAATAATAAGTGAGGAGTCACTCATTTGCAATTTTAATTATATCTTTAGGCTCAAAATGCTTAACTAATTCTAACCCTAACCCTAACCTAACCGTAACCCACCAATCTAGCCTTACTCCAAGCCTCGGATGTTTAACCTTAAAGCCAAAATAATAACTCTTGCCCTTCAGTATTTGGTGTAAAAAGTACTGGTCACGTGACCTAATTTTTTTCCCATTTTCTACGTGTTTTTCTGTAATTTTCGAGGGTTTGTAGTGAAGTCGATCTTGCAATTCCATATAAGGGGTGAGATTTCGATGGTCCATAACATCGAAGCATCTGTCTTTCATGTCACGCTAGCTTTCATTTATTTGTAAGCGACCACTCAGCTACAACTCGGTACGTATTTGATTTATAAGTGTGTTTTTCGAGCCATTTTTAGCTCATGGATGACGTAGTCATGCCATGAGATATAAGAAGCACTCGATTTCAATCACTCACTCACTCACTCACTCACTCATTCGATTCTGATTAATTTATTCATTAAACTTGGATGAAGTTTAATGAAGTCCTCTTTGCTTAAGGTTTGCAAGTTTCAGGGGGTAGTAGAAATGCGTAGATTCTTGCTCGACTGTTTATGAATGGCGTCGATCAGAGCATCTGAAGACTGAAAAGCGGATGATTTTTCGTCCTATCCTCTTCACTATATTTTTGTGGAGTTGGAAAGTGGAAAGCTAATACGATTAAGTACACAAGTTGCGAGAACTGAATATGGAAATCGACGAAATTTGCACGCTGATATCTTAAAAGCGATGATGAAATTGCTGTTCCAATCGACGATTTTTCTTGTCACCCGGAGGAAGAAGCAGGGAGGAATGAATGTCTTAATGATCAAAGCAAGTTATTTCGATACCACTAGCACTGAAGGGCACGGTTAGAGTTCAAGAGAACAGAAAGAAAACAACGCCAAATGCATATGTTTATATAACAAAACTAGGCATACCAAGGCCACCGAGTGTTTGGAAAGATATTTCCTGCCACCGTAAGCAACGAAATAAGACATTCCCTATCCTCAGGAGCTTTAGACAAGGACCAAAAGCAGCTAATTCGCTTGAGCAAAGGATTGGAACATTCAGCAATGAATTGTATGCCCCAACGCGTGATCGAGTACTGTGTGTTGTTGCAGCTCATACAGTGAATCAAACATAAACAAAGTAACCAGCAGAGCTTTTCTACCAAAAAAAATCGTATTTAGACATGCAACACATTTGTTTTGGGAGAAAAATATGATCGATTTTACTGCTTTAACTGAGACAGGCACGTATTGGATTCTTATCGAAGACGAGATCGGAAATTTCTGAAATGTCTGAAATAGCTTCCATGGTATTCAAATGAAATGGCCGTGGTATTCTGAAATCCAGCCGCCAAAACACCGACCTTGTTCAGAAGGTCTATATCTTTTGCTTAAATAAACGATCAGTAATAAAAATTATTTTTGAAAGTAGTTCAATATTGTGGTAAAAAAACAGTTACAATGCTGTAACATAGCTGCAGATTTCTTGAGGTCATACGTTTTTCGGGGTGTCATACAACGCTCTCTTTGATGGGAGGTTGCGTCAAGTGGAGAACACATCCGTCACAATAATAAGTTTGATAAACTCTGGGAAAGAGGTTGCATTACTAATCAAATGCAGGTCGCAATTAGTGTAGCAAGATGTAATAGTAATAGTAATAATAATAACTTTATTACTTTCCAAACTATGGTTTTTCAAAGTAACTACAATATTCAATAAAATATCTAAAACTATAGAACAATAAGAAATGATTAAAATCATATTTATGTAACAAATTCAATTCATCCATGAGCTAGCTCACAGGAGCCTTTGATCCACTTCCGTGCCCTCTGCCTGGCATCATAAGCTCCGTTGGTAGGTAGAGGCAATCCTCTGAAAGAAGACAGAGGTGAGAAGCAATTTCACAACGCCGAAAGGTTTCGATTGAGTTATGGTGATTCACGAAGTGACGCTGTGTTGCTAGCCGTTCTGTGAGTAGATTCCGGGACCTCGCATAGCAATTTTGGCGAGTTTTGACTTGTAAATAATGCAATCACTGCAATATTTTGCCAGCAGGACTGGGTGGCTCCACACTTATAAAAAAATATCTGAAATGGAAATTGGCGGACTCCCACGCGGCAGTTATCCAAGAATGTCCAAGATTTTCTTTGGGTCACAAATGCGAACATGTCAGACCAGTGAGAGCAACTGAAATCAAATAGCGTTACCCAGGTCGGGCTAAGGAAGTGAGCAGGCAAATTGCAACAGATTGCAAAAAGTTGAGTCGAAGTTTACTGCCAATGTAGTCTTAGGGTAGAAGAGGGTCTTTTTTTTCAAAACTTACTTTGGGTGTTGCCCTAGAGCGTTTTTTGCTTTGCAACAGAATAAACAGTCATATTCAATAAAAATCGGGACTTTCAGTAAGTTTACGAAGTGATTAAGTCTAAGAAACTCACTATTTGGCAATAATAATGGCTCATTTCAAACAAAGCCCGGGATTTGGAAAAGTTACGGTTTTTAAAGCACCGGTCTTCAGCGACCGGTAAATTGCAGAGCCGGACAAGAATGAGGTTTAGGGATTTGTTTAGCGTTAGGGTCAAAATATACAGTGTTCTTGCTTGCACACTTCCCTTTGCTACAGCAGCAAGCTCTTAAGGCCTGTTGCAGGTACCCCACCCCCTCCAACTCTCCGTCATTTGCTTAGAATTTCACAAGAAAAAAAAGTAAAATGAGCTACAAAGAGTATTTTTTGTTACTGCTCGAGAATCTTCTTCAATCGCTAGGCCAAAGCATTTAGTTCAATTAACAGGAAAAGGTAGACAGTCAGCTTGGAGCTTCAACAGCTTCAAAAAGAAGTAAGGCAGCTTATTGTAAGCATAAACCGCTGAATGCGTCAAATAAGCTGTGTCTAGAAAAAGGAAAACGAAGTATATATAGTTGTATCACAGCATTACTTTAAACATGATTGATGTTGTCGTTTGTAATGGTGCAAGGTGTTGGAACAGCAATATTGATATTTTTCGCCGTACCAACTACATTTTTCACGTGATTTAATTAGTCCAGGTCCCTATAGGCGTAGCGCATCTCGTGTTCAGTTACAGTTGTTGGGTTTGTTTGTTATTGTTCTTACTCTTTTGATCGAGCTGTTCTCTTTAGGAAGGGCTTCTTAAGTCGTGGTATAAGTTCCAAGGTTGTTGAACTCTGTTGGAGAGGGTAAAGAAGATGGACTGTTTGTTAAATTTGTTTTTCTCATTTAGATATATCTTCTAAGGTTATCATATTTTGATACCACAGTCAAACCTCTATTAAGCGGTCACCCTCTTTTAAACGGACACTTATCAAATTCCCCAAAAGCGGTCCTCTTATTTACTGTAAATTTAACCTCTATTAAGCGGACGCGGTCACCATTCCGAATTCCCAATTGGCTAATTTAAGCGGAGCTCCGACGGCCCGAAGGGCCGTCAAGCGGAGCACCATACCTATAGAAACCCGTCAACTGCTTTTCTCATGGTAAAAATGGCTAGCGGTATTGCTCGTGGGCGCGTAAGCACGACGACGACGACGACGGAGTCGCCCAATAATTAATAATATCCTAATAATAATCATAATAATCCAACATGGCGGCCATACTCCACCTGGCCCAGCTGACCAGCTACTTTACAGCGTACATCTTTGATACTGGACATCCATCTTATAGCCAATTGACACCTGTCAAAACAAGGTATCCGCTGACCAGTGTAACGTGACCATATCGCGGGCTCAAGTTAAGACGTCATCGAGGTCAGCTGTTTTTTTTTTGAAGTTGACCGCTGACCAGGTACTTGCTTTCGATTGGATCGCAGGCTCAAGCCAAGTGTGGGACACCCAAACCAAATCGAGGCCGTTAAAATTTTTCGCGCGCTTTCTGCGGCTGGTAATTTCACATTCAGTTGGTTTCTTTATTTTGAGCAAACAACTTCATCTTCTTCGATCGAAGTTTGTCTTTCGCGTAAAAAGCATAAAGATCAAGAACTTGTCAAAAGATACTCCGGAAGGTGAATTTTCAAGTGATGAAAGGAAGGACGGAAGATTTTTCTCAGGAAAAGCTTCAAAGATTGTGCGGTTGAAAACAGTATAATTCAACGCTTCAAGGGCTTTCACTTCACCGCGGCATCTTGCATCTCACCAAGAAAAGTCACTTAACAGTTCACCGGTATTAATGGGAGGAATGAGTAGCTCAAACTCTGTGGAAGAAGCTCTTTCTTTGGACAAACCGTTTGCTATTTTTGCGGATGCTTGTTTTTACTTTACTGAAGCTTACGCATTTTCAAGTGGTAGAAACCTCTACAACACAGGACAGTGAGGTAAATTAAATAAATAGAAGCTTAACATTTGGTTTAATCGTTGTTACTTTTGTTCAGGAATGAAACTTGTATTTTTCTCTCGAATGGATATAAATAACAATCATCTGTACTCGTTTTGGACGCAAAGAAGTAGTTGAATTGTTTGTTTGTTTTGTTACGTTGTTTTCTTTGCAAGCGAACGAGTGTTTTTACTCGGCTTGGCTGACTGTTTTTCGACCTTGGTTCCTCACAGTAGCGTTAAGAAACTTTTGCCCTTATCTTATCAACACGTAATCGCAATGAGTCCTCGTAAAATTAAGCATTAAAGGGGGAGACTCGAGCTCGAGTAAAAATAAAAAATCCGATCAAATGCATGTGCATGTGCACTTGTCAAAATCTGACATTAAGTTGTCAAAATGCTGCCAAAACAGTCAAAACCCAGCGCGCTTCACTCCGTCAAGTCTTTAAGAGATCTTCGTCGAAAGCAGCCTGTAAACAACAATTAACTTTCGCCGTCTTTAAACATGTCGTTTGTTTGAACCGGTAAGAATCAGCGATTGGATATTAAAAACAGCTGACTGGCTGGCTGGTTGACTGGCTGGCTGGTCTTGATAAATTTTAAAGTGGACGGGTCTGCTAGAGAAATGCTCGTTTGGTTTGGCAAGCGCTTTCTTCGTTATCTGGATGATGTTTTGCCACTGAGAATCATTAATTGAAGAAGGTTCTTCGGAAGACATGGGAAGTAACAGTAAAACCATCAAAGCACTTAAGTGTTTTGTGTAAGCCAAGGAAAGATTTTGTGGGAAATGGCTCTATTATTCAGCTCTGTCGCATTCCGAGTGATTGCTGTCTCAGTGATTCCTGTTGACTGCTCTAAACGATCAGGTACGGACCTCTTTTTTGTCTTTTCTACGGACATTTATGTCAAATCTGCTAAGGAAATTTTCTAGCTTAATACAAGATAGTTTTGTTACCTGTCCAATTTCTGCACCTTCTCCAAGAATCTTCGAAGAAATATTATTCATATTGTGCTTTGTTTTCTTGTAATAAGTCTTATGTTTGTTGTTATATTGTTTCTGAACCGCGGTCAATTCCTGTTGACTGCTGTAAACGAAGAGTTTGTACCCTTTATTTTTTTTTCTAGGGGCATTTATGTCAAAATAAATACCGATTTTCCTAGCTTTATCATTACAAGCTATTTTAATTACTAGCTAGTCTTGTTTAATTTCTCCACCTTCTCCTTCTTCGAGCAAACACTCGCCGGCATCGTACTTTGTTCGCTTGCAGTGTTTTTGTTTTGTTTTGTTTTGTTTTGTTTTTTTTGATCCGCTTTGAATCCCTTTACGCTTTCATCTCAAAGTAGTTAGACTCAAGAATGTCCGTCTTTTTTTTTTTCTTTTTTGCAAACGTTTACTATCGAAAACTCTTCGTTTTCCCTGCTGCTGCTCAATTGTTTTGGACACAAATTAAACTGGCCCAAATAAACTCTTGCGAAGTTGCTCGGTGAGAGTGTGCAGCTCCGATTCTAGGCTTGGCATGGCTAAATATATATATGGCCTTCAGCTTTTCTTTTTTTAATCGCTACATAACAGACTGGAATGGTGTTCCATCGAACATCATGCATACACCTTCTTTAAGCAGTTTTAAGTCCTATCTATTACATTATTAGTGTCAATTTTAAATCAGATGTAGCTTGCGAGTGACAAGTATGTAATTTAATTAGGTTTGCTTTGGATTACTTCATGATTTTTAGTCTCAATCTCAAATCAGGGGTGACTTGTAAGAGACAAGTATTTGATTTAATTTGATTAGGTTAGCTTTGGGCCACGTTTAAATTTCACCTCTTAGTTTTTAGAATGTGTAATATTCGATAATATTCTTTGTATGGGAATGTAGTTTCTTCCAATTATTCTCCAGTCATGCACTTTTTTGTTTTGTATCAACTTAGTTGTATTAACATGACAAAGTATTATTAAACTCAAAACTTAAAATTAAACTTAAAGTAAGCTCTTTCTCATCAATATACACATCCTTTGGACTTCCTCCTCCTGCATACAGTCTTTCAATTAATTTTATTAGTAGCTGGTCACACCAATCTTGTGGGATGTTTGGATGACATTTGGCATTAATGTTTAATGGAATCTCTGATGTTTGATGAAGTATGTTAAGATCAAGTTAAGATGGCTAACGGATTTCCAGCACTTTTGCTTTGATGAATCACCTTGATAGTGGTATCCACCAAATGCCCAATATATTATTATCAAGTTGTTTGGTCTTGCACTTAACTGGCCAGAAGAGCAGCTGGATTTCTTTTTGAAAACACTGTAGGTGCATTGAGTGATGAGCTTAATGTTAGCAAGCAGTTTTTTTTTGTGATAGTAAGGTCAAGAAGTAATTGATCAAAATAAATATCTTGGTCTTAATTCATGGCATCTAAATATTTTTTATTGATTTCCATGTATCTTTCTTTCATAATTTTTGTGAGGCATACATATATCCAGAGGATACACAATTTCCGATTTCTGACTGTCTCATGGGAGGCTGTGGATAATTGAAATTGCGTTCATTATGAAGTGATGATCTGAATCACTATATATCTGATGTGATACTGATTCCAAGGAGCAATCACCAGGCTTCTCCACCAATTTCTAGTGGCTCTAAACCATACCTAAGTAGCTAAGTATGTAACTAAGTTGCCTACAGTTGAACGGGGAAACAGACCTGTCCTTAGGTATTGCTCTAAGACGTTAAGAAATGTTTTGTTTTAAAAATTTATAGATGAAAACTAGCTTTGCAGGTTCTTTTTTACACAAGGTATTAAAGATTATTTTAAAAAAAACCTACCTCAATATTTTTATTTTGCTTTTTCAACATCTCCAAACTCAGTTTGGAAAGGAATTTTTATTACCTTACTCAATAGAACGCTTGTTTTTAGGAGGGGTGGGGGTCCAAATTCGTATAAGGGGATTCATATCTGCTAGCAGTTCTGGACTAGGGGGTCCAAATCTGATCCACAAGCAGATCTGGACTAGAGGGTGCAAATCCACGTGGGGTCCAAATCCACTGTGCCACTGGCTCAGATCACCTTTCCATACTATTTTCTACAGCATTGGGTCTGTAGCTTGAGTGAGGTCAGATGGGTGATATGACAAGCAGACTATATGTAAATGCCAGTAGAAAAAGAATGCTTTTGGAGCTCCGCTTTTAGACTTGGCTAAATATATATATTATTGTATTTCACCTCTATTAAGCGGTCACGTTGTGTTCTCTGTTCTCTGTTCTGTTCTCTAAACAGCTCATCAAATAACATAATAGCGGAGCTCCAGCGGCCCGAAGGGCCGCGAGCGGAGCACCATACCTATAGAAACCCGTCAACTGCTTTTCTCATGGTAAAAATGGCTAGCGGTATTGCTCGTGGGCGCGCACGACGACGACGACGACGACGGTGGTGTTGCCCAATAACTAATAATATCCTAATAATAATCATAATAATCCAACATGGCGGCCATACTCCACCTGGCCCATCCTTCAGCTAACCAGCTAGTTTACAGTTTACACCCAGCGTCTTTGATACTAGACATCCATCATATAGCCAATTGACACCTGTCAAAACAAGGTATCCACTGACCAGTGTCACGTGACCATATCGCGGGCTCAAGTTAAGACCTCATCGAGGTCAGCTGTTTTTTTGAAGTTGACCGCTGACCAGGTACTTGCTTTCGATTGGATCGCAGGCTCAAGCCAAGTGTGGGACACCCAAACCAAATCGAGGCTTAATTTTTCGCGCGCTTTCTGCGGCTCGTAATTTCACATTCACTTGGTTTCTTCATTTTGAGCAAAACAACTTCATCGTCTTCGATCGAAGTTTGTCTTTAAATTCGCGTAAAAAGCATAAAAATCAAGAACTTGTCAGATACTCCGGAACGTGAATTTTCAAGTGATGAAGGGAAGAGCGATTTTTCTCAAGAAAAGCTTCAAACTTGGATCGATTGTGCGGTTGAAAACAGTATAATTCAACGCTTCAAGGGCTTTCACTTTACCGCGGCATCTTGCATCTCACTAAGAAAGGTCACTTAACAGTTCACCTGTGTTAATGGGAGGAATGAGTAGCTCAAACTCTGTGGAAAAAGCTCTTTCTTTGGACAAACCGTTTGCTATTTTTGCGGATGCTTGTTTTTACTTTACTGAAGCTTACGTATTTTCAAGTGGTAGAAACCTCTACAACACAGCGCAGGACAGTGAGGTGAATTAAATAAATAGAAGCTTAACATTTGGTTTAATCGTTGTTACTTTTGTTCAGGAATGAAACTTGTATTTTTCTCTCGAATGGATATAAATAACAATCATCTGTACTCGTTTTGGACGCAACGAAGTAGTTGAATTGTTTGTTTTTTTGTTACGTTGTTTTCTTTGCAAGCGAACGAGTGTTTTCACTCGGCTTCAGGCTGACTGTTTTTCGACCTTGGTACCTCAACAGCGTTAAGAAACTTTTGCCCTTATCTTAATAACACGTAATCACAATGAGTCCTCGTAAAATTAAGCATTAAAGCTCGAGTAAAAAAAAAAGCCGATCAAATGCATGTGCATGTGCATGTGCAAGTCTCAAAATCTGACATAAGGTTGTCAAAATTTGAAAAACGTTTTAGAGATCTTCGTCGAAAGCGGCCTGTAAACAACAATATTAAGTTTCGCCGTCTATAAACATGTCGTCTTAATTTGTTTGAACCGGTAAGAATCAGCGTTTGGATGTAAAAAACACCGAAATGGGTTGACTGGCTGGGCTGGCTTTGATAAATTTTATATTGGACGGGTCTGCGAGAGAAATGCTGGTGTTGTTTGGCAAGCGCTTTCTTCGTTAACTGGATGACGCTTTCCCACTGAGAATGATTAATTGAAGAAGGTTCTTCGGAAGACATGGGAAGTACCAGTAAAACTATAAAAGCTCTTTAGCGTTTTGTGACAGCCAAGGAAAGATTTTGTGGGAAATGGCGCTATTATTCAGCCCTGTCGCGTTGCGAGTGATTGCTGCCTCAGCGATTTCTGTTGACTGCTCTAAACGATCAGGTGTGGACCTCTTTTTTGTCTTTTCTACGGACATTTATGTCGAAATTGCTAAGCAATTTTTGTTACTTGTCTAATTTCTCCACCCTCTCCAAGAATCTTCGAAGAAATATTATTCGTATTGTGCTTTGTTTTCTTGTAATACTTGTGTTTGTTGTTCTGTTGTTTCTGAACCGCGGTCAATTCCTGTTGACTGGTCTTAACGATCAGTTTTTACCCTTTATTGTCTTTTCTACGGGCATTTATGTCAAAATAAATACCGATTTTTCTAGACTAATCAGTACAAGCTATTATTATTACAAGCTAGTCTTGTTTAATTTCTCCACCTTCTCCTTCTTCCAGCAAAACACTCGCATCGTACTTTGTTCGCTTGTAGTGTTTTTTTCTTAATCCGCTTTGAATTCCGTTACGCTTTCATCTGAAAGTAGTTAGGACTCACGAATGTCTGTATTTTTTTTGCAAACGTTTGCTATCGAAAACTCTTCGTTTTCCCCGCTGCTGCTCAATTGTTTTGGACACAAAATAAACTGGCCCAAATAAAGCCATGCGAAATTGCTCGGTGAGAGTGTGCAACTCCGATTCTAGGCTTGGCCTGGCTAAATATATATATGGCCTTCAGCTTTTCTTTTTATAATCGCTACATACCAGACTGGAATGGTGTGCCATCGAACATCATGCATGCACCTTCTATAAGCAGTTTTAAGTCCTATCTATTACATTATTTGTGTCAATTTGAAATCAGATGTAGCTTGTGAGTGACAAGTATGTAATTTAATTAGGTTAGCTTTGGATTGTATTTCAATTTTACTTCTTTATTTTTAGTGTCAATCTCAAAGCAGGGGTGACTTGTAAGAGACAAGTATTCGATTTAATTTGATTAGGTTAGCTTTGGGCCACGTTTAAATTTCACCTCTAAGTTTTTAGAATGTGTAATACAGTAATAGCCCACGTATAAGAACGAGAATTTTCTAATTTAGCCTAAATAGATTCTTATATAAATGGTACTGAAAGCAAATTTAGGCTACCAAGGTTCTTAAAATAGGGTCTTAAATTTTCATATGAATTTTATCTGAATATACTATATATATGATAAATATCATCTCATAATACAGTATAAATCATTTATTTGTACCATAGAGAAATGCCTATAGGCAGTTCTCTGCAGGTACAGTATATGTCCTTAACAAAGCATAACAAAGAAACTCATTCAGCAGTTTCTACCTTTACACTTTTACAGCAACCCCAATGATAAGAACCTAACTTAAAATTTTAGCATTAATAGGTTCTTATGTGGAGGGGGCTTAAAATGAAAATCTTAGCCTAACAGGTTCTTAAAACCTAGGTTCTTATACGTGGGCTATTACTGTATTAGACAATATTCTTTGTATGGGAATTTACTTTCTCCCAATTATTCTCCAGTCGTGCGCTTTTTTTTGTATCAACTTAGATGTATTCGCATGACAAAGTATTACTAAACTTAAAGTAAGCTCTTTCTCATTAATGTACACATCCTTTGGACTTCCTTCTCCTGCAGGCAGTCTCTCAATTAATTTTATTCATAGCTGGTCACAGCAATCTTGTGGTATGTTTGGATGACATTTGACACTAATGTGTAATGGGATTTTTGATGTTTGATGAAGTATGTTGTGCAATTTCAAATGTACATGGAGAAATGTGAGACTACTCCTTACCTTTCTTGCAAAATAGAATATCAAGTTAAGATTGCTAACACGGATTTCCAGCACTTTTGCTTTGGTGAATCATTACCTTAAATCCTCATACTACATTGTTAATTACCTTGATAGTGATATCAACCAAATGCCCAATATTTTATTATCAAGTTGCTTAGTATTGCACTTGGCTGGCCAGAAAAGCAGCTGGATTTCTTTTTGAAAACACCGTAGGTGAATTGATTGATGAGCTTAATGTCAGCAAGCAGTTTTTGCGATAGTAAGGTCAAGAAGTAACTGATCAAGAGAAATATCTTGGCCTTAATGCATATCATCTAAATATTTTTATTGATTTCCATGTATCTTTCTTTCATAATTTTTTTGATGCATACATATATTCCAGAGGATACACAATTTCTGATTTCCAACTGTCTCATGGGAGGCTTTGGATAACTGAAATTGCATTCATTATGAAGTGATGATCTGAATCACTATATGTCTGATGTCGGATACTGATTCAAAATAGCATTCACCAGGCTTCTCCACCAATTTCTAGTGGCTCTAAACCATAACTAAGTAGCCTACAGTTGAACGGGGAAACAGACCTGTCCTTAGGTATTGCTCTAAGATGTTAAGAAATGTTTTGTTTTAAAAATTTATAGATGCAAACTAGCGTTGCAGGTTCTTTTTTACACAAAGTATTAAAGATTTTTTTTTTTTAAAAACCTACCTCAATATATTTTTTTTGCTTTTTAACATCTCCGAACTCAATTTGCAAAGGAATTTTTATTACCTTACTGAATAGAACGCTTGTTTTTAGGAGGGTTGGGGGTCCAAATCCGTAAAAGGGGGTTCATATCTGCTAGCAGGTCTGGACAAGGGGGTCCAAATCTGATCCTCAAGCAGATCTGGACTGGAGGGTCCAAATCCACTGTGATACTGGCTCAGATCACCTTTCCATACTATTTTTTACAGCCTTGGGTCTGTAGCTTGAGTGAGGTCAGATGGGTGATATGACAAGCAGACTATATGTAAATGCCAGTAGAAAAAGAATGCTTTTGGAGCTCCGCTTTTAGGCTTGGCTAAATATATATATTATGCATGTAATCAGCATAAGAGTGGTTCATAATGAATGGCAAAACTTCGTTTATATTATAATGCGGTTTACAAGAAAGACGATTGCCTTACAACCAACATTAGAACTGTAGGCACGAACTTCCTTGAACATGCAATTACGTATTGGGTTTTTTTAGTGTCATTTTTCAGAAACCCACTGTCAACATGTGGTCATCTTTAGGCAGTCAGTTGAAACTATAGCAAGTCAAAACAGGATATGTCTTTAATTGAAGATTATAATTTGTGTGTTTTTTCCTTGGGAACAAAGAGGGCATGGTAATAAAGGATCCAAGTCATTAAGATACTTATATCCATCGAACATTGATTCCATTGCAAAGATGTGTTAATGTTATATGGCTGTACCAGTGAAGATTGCATGATAACTAAAACATGCCAAGCATGGCTGATAATAAAATGATCAAATTCATCAACGCAAATCAAAGGTTTCAAAGCTATATGTTTGGTTGTCAGGTTTCACTTGCTTCATGAATATCATTAATGACTGTTATGACTCTTGAAACAGTTTCATTGTAAAATAAAATGTCAGCTGACTGCTGGGCCTTTGCTCAGCAGTTTTTGTTTGTTTTGAGTAAGATAGGAGTACTTACATTACCGGGGGTTACATTAGCCTTTTCACTATTATTTTATTTTGTGAAAAGATCAGAGGCTGGGCCCTAGCAAAAAAATACAAACAGCAGTGATTTTATGACCATGGAAATGCCAGGGAATGGTGAGTTAGTCACCCTGCACTGACCACTCTTCTGTTTTAAAAATAAATGTTTGCGAGCAGACAACACGCCTCCACCCTCCTTCTTTGTTGAATCTTGCTCTTTCTAGCAAGTTGATTCTCAACTGGTGTGGGGACAACGCATTTTAAATTCAGTGAAGATTAATTATACATGTAAAATTGACCAGAGAGAATTGGATTTCACTTTAAATAGCAACAACCTTATCACAAGTATAAGTATTTTACACAGACTTTTGACAAAGAGAGGCCACCATTTTGTGCTTGTCATGACCAAAAATGGCTTAAGACACTTAATTCAGTATTTGATGATTGATAAATGTGATGCATCTTGTTCTTACAAGCCACAATTCAAATGTGGCATAATGAGAGGTGTTCTATGGTTTGTTGTAGTTTTCACTATTGGGTTTTTGTGTTTGCTATTTGCATATGCAAATGCAGACACAATGCAGAGCTGTAGAAATTTTGATCACTACCTCATATAGTACAAATGTGAAAAATTTTTATAGAGGTTTGACTGAGGTTTTCATTGGAAGTCCATTTTGTGATTAAATACATGAGGGACAGGTAAAGCGTAACCATTTGTCGTGAATCTGTCGTGAACTACGATGAATGTCGTCACTCAATCATGAATTATCGTAACCCTTACCATTGGTTGCGAGAAAATTACGAATTCAAGACAACTTTCGGAACCAATAGAATTCGAGGAAATGAGTCGGCAATTGCATCAACGGTGACGTGGGAAAGAAGGCAACGAATGCTTCGCGAACGAAGGACATTTGCGTTTTGTCTCCGTGGCTTTTACTGTGACGTTGGAAAGCGAGGTAGGTGAGTGAACTTTTTTCATTTTCTTAATGTTTGTGATGAATTTCTTAAAAGGTGTTGTCTCAATATATCACAGCTTTCGAAGTAAGGGTCAATCTGGCCGAATAAATGGCTTTGACAGATGCTTTCCTGCACAGCTCGGCGCCATAGAGTTACTCCTGTGCTTGCGAAGTCACAAATTTTAAAGTTTTATCAGCCCCATATAGGGAAACAGAAGTCCTTCAAGGGTATTATTGAGCCCCGTTTGGGGATTATTGAGCCCCTTCGGGGGATTATTAAGCCCCTTTTGGGGATTAAAAAGCCCGCTGAGGGAAAAAAATAAGCCCTATTTGGGAGATTTTGTCATAAGCTCTGCCGCTTCTGTGGCGAAAACATCTATCATTGCCCGAACGTCTGCGAAAGCTGTGGACAGTTTATACGCACGAATTTGTTTAAGAACTAGTAATCTTCTCGATATCTATTATCTAAATATAATTTTTACCGAACCTAGCCTTGATATCAGAACTAGTAGTTTTGTTTATAACTATTACCTGAGGAAAAGTCTAAGCAAAACTTTCCGTGCAATGATGAACATTGTTGTGGCCTTGCCACCATCTTGTACGAAAGAATTTCGTGGCCATTCCAAAATAGTTAAACAAGTGAAACGACGTAGAGACCGAGAGCCGTCTAGATTACCGAAAAAGATTATAAGATCCATGAAAAAGAGAAAAGTTAGGTGCAAGCTGAAGTGTATTCTCAGAAAATATACTCCTAACTCGTCCAGATTATATGGCTTAGTGACTCACTATAAGTTATGGTATGTAACATATCTGCATAAATGTCAATGTCTTTTCAGTAACTTTTTAAAACTAAAAAGTGTGACAGCAAGCAAACTTTTGCAAAATAACAAACGAATAACCAGTTCTTGCTTAAATAATCACAAAATAACAAAATCAACCAGCAGTACCAAAAGACACTGTCTCAAGAATAAAGCTTTTGACATCTGGTGATATCGAGTTAAATCCAGGCCCTGAACAAAATTTAAACAGTCAAACTATATTGTCAGTTGGTTCACTATGTTGTTAAACTTGCGATTACGTCAGCTAGGATTGAGACTTGTTGATGTTGGTGGTGAAGGCGACTGTTTTTTCCGAGTAGTTTCTCATCAGTTATATGGTGATCCCAATCATCACTTATTCATAAGACAAGCTGGTGTTCAATACCTTAGCAATAACCTTGAACGTTTTATTGAAAGCAATACTGAGAATTCATGGAATGAATATATAAATAATATTAATGTCAATGCAAGGTACATGGTGCGATGCACTGATTGTACAAGCAGTTG
>JAEMWC010000837.1:27500-65000 GCA_016490735.1 Pachyseris speciosa | reverse complement strand
TCTTCCTTACTAACATACATGTTTTAAAGACTTGCTATCAAAGGACTGGGCGCTCAACTCAAATGCTTTCCGTAGACCGTAGATTTACGGACCAGCAAAAGAAGTACCTGACTGAGAAATGTCACCAAGGTGAGCGGTTAGGACAAAAAGCGATCCAGAATTAGTTGCGCATGCAAGGGAAACGGATGTTGACCAGTGAGAAGGGTTTTTGTAAAAGTACATGGTTGTAAATTAATTTTGCTCTGCAGTTTTTTTTCGGCCTTCACCCACACAACCCTCACCCCCACCCCCCGCCCAATCTACCTCCTTGAGCAACTTGTCTAATAATTTCCTAAGCGCAAGAAGTAACTCTCGGCCTGGTGCGTGTAATGCAATTTCCCCTTCGTCACTCCCGGACCAGATGATCTTAATTTGGGGACGGAGAATTTTTTCTGATTAGGGAGGGGGTAAGAATCTGTTTTCTGAGGGAACAATCTGTTTTTCCCGTTGATGTTACACACAAAACATTCAACGTTCCATTTAATGGCCACTACAACAATTCAGGTTATAAGATTTTCCATCATTATATAAAAATACACATGATATAAAAATACGCTCATTAAAACTATATTTCAGTTCAGGTCTTTCATTCTCGTCAGGGGCACAGTGAACAGACCCGGTAGAGACTGCGTGAGCGAAAAAAAGAGACACCGCGAAGCCGGAATTGATTTTAAGCGCATAAAGGGTGAAAACTCTCTAACCACAGTTTTGAAACCACACCCTATTCACTCTCGGCTCCCTATACCCCATCTACTTTGAACTTGAAGCGGCACTTCTTGTGTGGGCGCAGGCGGAAAAAATTTCCTGCACAGCAAACTTTATTTAAATTGGTCAACATCCAGTCATTTGTACACTAATCTTGTTCGTTCATACTTCACGGAGAAAACAGAATTGTCTTTTCTTATCAGCAATGGTTTGTTTGGTGGTTTTTGTTTTTTACTTTTTTTCAACTTGGACAGTAACAACAGAGTTTAAGATAACGGTACTGTCTTGGCTGGATCGCGCAAAATTTAAGTTTAAATAGTTTCAATCCAAGACTAAAAACTGGTGTAAATTTCTAATCAATCCAATTTAAAGGAGTATGTTCGAAAGGAAGTACATTCAAATTGATTGGAGTTTAAATTGAAGAGGTTTAAGGGTTTATATGGATTTATAAAAGATATCTGGTCACTCTTCTCCCAGATCTACTGCGTTCAGCTTCAACCATATTCTGCTTGTGGGCTGCGCGTGAGAAGCCGTTGTTTTTCGCATTCTCATCTTCCTACTCCTTACTGTCACTGTCCTCTGAATCGCCAGCTATGACTTTTTGGGGCTTCACCATTCACACTGCTAGTTATTTTACGACACGTTACGCTTGCCGCTAACTATAAATCGTAACTTAATAAACTTCTTTTCGCTGTCCTATGAAAATGTGGTTAGTTTCTGAGTACCATAGGTCCTGGCTAGCAGAGAAGGAGGCGTCTAAGTTAAAAAATAAGTTTTCCCACTTTGAGCAATCACGCGGGAATTCCTTTTAGCTTGCGTAATAGGCGCAAATGTGGTATACCACTTCAGGAATAGCCTGCGTAGCAGGTGCTACAAAAGGAATGGGAAAGGGGAAAGCGGAAGCGAAGCGAAGTGAGAGGAGAGCGCGCAAGGAGTGCGCGTGCTTTCCCCCTTCCCCGAGTTTCCTTTACCAGCGCCTGCCACGCAAGGAATGGGAATACGGCCCCAAATTTCAGGCTAGTTCAGTAGTATAGTACTTGGGGGTCCTAGCGCATTTTCCACAACAGCGCATTTTCCAATTTTGCGCCGTAAAATTTAACAGCGCATTTTTCCCAAGGTCAAGGTCAAATTTTCCAAATCTAAAATTAGCGTTTTCTCCCAGAATACTTCAATATTTTAGGCATCAGGATGATGAATGAAAGAATTGAGTAGTATTCGTCGAGAAACGGCTGATTTCAATATTCTAAGCGGAATGAGCATATTTGAGTAGTATTCGTCGAGAAACAGCTAATTTCAACATTCTAAGCGATAATTAGTATATATGAGCAGTATTCAGGTAGAACGGCATTTTCCCATTTTCCAAGGTCAAGATTATCTATTTAAGTACTTTATGATATAAAAAACACTTAAAGACATGTCGCTATAGGTTAAATGGAGAATGACGAAAGAAAGAAATCTCCGGGCCTTGGAAAAGCCCTCTCAAATCAGGTCAGGTAGCCAGATGGTAAATGATCCGAGTCAAAAAATTATATATCTTAATAGTATAGACATGGAAAATAGAAATAGTATTTTCAAAGAATTATTGAAAAGATTAGGCCGTATGGATGTTGGTGAGATGAGGCAATTAGTTAGTCTCGCTGATAACATCAAAAAGCAGAAGCCAATTCCAGCACCTCGCAAGAGTGTGAAGCAGATGGTTAAAGATTATGAAGACAACATAATTCTTCCACCACCACAATTTAGAGATAGATCAGTACCAGCACCAAGAACTAAAAAACTAGCCCCAATACCAGAACCAAGGACTAAGATAGAGCAAACAGATAAAGCTCTCAAAGGATACACCAAATCATTTCAAATAGATATCAAAAATTACAAAGACCCGCTATTACAACTGCAAAACACAAGAAAGGCTGTAGCGTACCGTCTTGTAAGTTTACTAAAATCAATGAAAGGACTGAAATTCGTTGAAACACTAAAGGTAACATTCAGAAAAATGTCTGATGGTGAAATAATACATAAAACAGCCTTTTTCAACAGTCCACCTCAAACAATTATAAATAATCTCCAGATCAGTGAATCACTTCAAGCGTCAAAACAAAATATATTAAATAAGATTGCAGTTTGGATTTCAGAAGGATCTTGCTGGGTTGTGGAATCAGTCGACAAGCATTTTCTAAATGTTGTAATATATCAGCCAATGAAAGGCTCATCATATATCAAACTACCCCCAGAATTAATGAATAAAATGAAGGGATTGATTAACATGAAGAATAAAGACAATGAATGCTTCAGATGGTGTCACATCAGACATTTGAATCCACAAGATAAAGACCCTCAGAGAATAAAAAAATCTGATAGACAACATATTAATACGTTAGATTATTCTGGCGTTGAATTCCCCGTCACAACTAAACAGTACAACAAGATAGAAAAACAAAATGAGATCAACATCAATGTATTTGGTTATGAAAACAAACAACCATATCCAATTTATGTTTCAAAAGAAAAGTATGAAGACTGTTTGAATCTTCTATTGATTACAGAAAATGAAAACAAACACTACGTTTTAATCAAAGATTTCAAAAGGTTCATGTATAATCAAACAAAGCATAAAGAAAGAAAACACTTTTGCATGCACTGTCTACAATGTTTCAGCTCAGAAAGAGTCTTGAATGATCATGTGGACAACTGCATACTAGTTAATGGCACACAAGCAATAAAGATGCCAAACAAAGACAATAATATTCTAAAATTCATCAACTTCCATAAACAACAGCAAGTACCATTTGTGATCTATGCTGATTTTGAGGCTTTAACTGAGAAAATACACGGTTGCCAACCCAACAATGATAAATCATACACTGAAGCCTATCAGAAGCATACTGATTGTGGATATGGTTACAAGGTTGTTTGTTGTTATGATGATAAATACAGCAAGCCAATACAAATATACAGGGGTGAAAAGGCTGTATACAAATTCATGGAAGCTATGTTAGAGGAAGTTAAATATTGCAAGAAGATTGTTAAAGAATTCAATAAACCATTGAAAATGACTGAGGATGATGAAGAGAAATTCCAAAAAGCCAAAGAATGTCACATTTGTGATAAAAAATACACTGAAAAGGATATCAGAGTACGAGATCACTGTCACATTACTGGCCAGTATAGAGGATCAGCTCATCAAGAATGTAACCTGAAACTTAGAGTCAATCCAGAAGAAGTGAAGATACCTGTTATATTTCACAATCTAAGAGGTTATGATAGTCATTTTATTATGCAGGAGATTGGAGCCATTGTCAAGAAATACACCTTCACAAATAAAAAAGGTGAAAACTGTCAAATGAACATCAATGCTATCCCAAATAACATGGAGAAGTATATGGCTTTCATGCTTGGCAATCACTTGACCTTTCTTGATAGTTTCCAGTTCATGAGCTCCAGTTTGGAAAAACTTGTAGGCAATCTACCAAAAGAAGCCTTAAAATTCACCTCACAAGAGTTCAAGGGAAAGGATCTTAATCTGATAGCACAGAAAGGTGTTTATCCATACGACTACATGGACAGTTTTGATAAATTCAATCAGAAGCTGCCCTCAAAAGAAGAATTCTATAGCATACTGAGTGATACGCATATATCAGATGAAGACTACACACATGCTCAGACTGTTTGGAATATATTCTCCTTAAACAACATGGGTGAGTATCATGATCTGTACCTTAAAACAGATGTACTCCTGTTGGCTGATGTATTTGAGAACTTCAGAAGAACATGTCTCGAGTACTACAAACTGGATCCGTGTCACTATTTCACATCTCCTGGTTTATCATGGGATGCAATGTTAAAGATGACTGATATCAAACTGGAATTGATGACTGACATTGATATGTTCCAGTTCATTGAAAAGGGTATGAGAGGTGGTATCAGCTATATTGCCAATCGTTACGGTAAAGCTAATAATAAATACATGAAGAAGTATGATGAGAAGGCGCTCTCAAAGTACATCATGTATCTTGATGCAAACAATCTATACGGATGGGCAATGAGCCAATACCTCCCAACTGGTGGATTCAAATGGATGACTGAGAATAAAATGAATAATCTCAACCTGGCAAAGTATAGAGAAGACAGCAATAAGGGTTTGATTCTGGAAGTTGATCTGGAATACCCCCAGGAGTTGCATGATCTGCATAATGATTACCCGCTTGGACCAGAGAAGGTGAAAGTAACTGGAGACATGCTTTCAGATTACTGTAAAGACATAGCAGAGAAATACAATATATCGACTGGTTTGGTACATAAACTGATGCCAACATTAAGCAACAAAGAGAAGTATGTTCTGCATTACAGGAACCTCCAATTATACACAGACTTAGGTTTAAAGGTAACAAAAATCCACAGAGTGCTAGAGTTCAAACAATCACCTTGGCTGAGACAGTACATTGATTTCAATACACAGAAAAGAACTAATGCCAAGAATGCTTTTGAGAAAGATTTCTTCAAGTTGATGAATAACTCAGTATTCGGCAAAACTATGGAAAATCTCAGAAAGAGAGTAGATGTCAGATTGGTGACTGATGAGAAGAAGCTATTGAAATTAGCCAGTAAACCAACTTATGTTAGCAGTAAGATATTCAATGAAAATCTGGTAGCAGTGCATAAGATAAAAGAAACACTAACTCTAAACAGGCCGGCATATGTAGGAATGTGTATTCTTGATCTCAGTAAGACACTTATGTACGATTTCCATTACAACTACATTAAACAAAAGTACGGTAATAAGGCTAAGCTGCTCTTCACTGACACGGACAGTTTGACATATGAAATTGAAGCTGAAGATGTCTACAGGGATTTCTGGAATGATAAAGATAAATTCGATAACAGTGACTATCCTGAAAGCTCGCCATTCTCCGATAAGACCAATAAGAAAGTGATTGGTAAGATGAAAGATGAGGCTGCTGGAGTCCCAATATGTGAATTCGTAGGGCTGAGATCAAAGATGTATAGCTATATTAAAGATGATCAGAAAGGAGGAAAAACAGCAAAAGGAATCAAAAAGAACACAATCAAAAATGAAATCAAGCATGAAAATTATAAAGACACTCTATTCAATGACAAACAAATGTATCATAAAATGAAAACAATCAGAAGTGAAAACCATCAATTAGGAAGCTATGAAATCAACAAAGTATCACTCAGCTGCTTCGATGACAAAAGATATTTATCAAAAGACGGAATCAACAGTTATGCTTATGGCCATCACAAAATAAATAGCCAGGAATAAAAATATTCTTGGCTACCAAAATAGCAAATACAGTATAATACTGACCTCTCTCACATATATAGGTTAGATAAAAGTTAGTCTTTTCTTATACGTGATAAATACAATTTGCTTTCTTCCATGTGTTTGGTTATTTCAAAAATTAAATCTTCAAAACAATTGCTCATAATGTATTTGCACTTGTTTTTCTCATACATTTGCTTCATATTTGTTTGTTTTTCCGACACTTGGTATACACCAGTGGGACTTTTGAATTCAAGACAAAGAGCATTGTATTTTCTGGTGGGATTCATTAACATCAAATCACATTGTCCAGACATATATCCTTTGTTATAACTTCTGATTCTCATATTTGAGCTTATTTGATTTTCACCTAAACCGGCTATCATTAATGCGTCTTCATATTTCTTTCTGATGAATGATACAATCTTGCAGTGCAGATCATTTTCACTTCCAATCATCAGCATGTTATTACTTCTGTCATTAAACTGTCTGTAATATCCCTGTTTTCTGATTGATGGTAATACTTTTGATGTAACCCAATGTTTGAATTTTACTGCTTCCTGTTTTTTAGAGTACAGTATTAGTGAATAAAATCCTGATTCATTTATAAAAAAACATTTGAAAGTTTTTTCAATGGTCTCAGCACGAGGGACCGTTTTGGTCCCCCGTGAATCAGTGGCCTCAGCACGAGGGACCGTTTTGGTCCCCCGTGAATTTGTGATTATTTTGAGGTTTATCAAGATTTTATCATCAGATATAACATGATTTCTGATTGCTCTTTGTGGATTTTTATAGTCAAGAATTTTGGCTATATCTCTTCCTCTGAACCATATTTCGTTTTTATCATCGAGATAACAATCTATTGAAACGTCTAATTCTTTATTATCGTAGGAATATTTTTGCATCTACATATATGTTAGATAATTTTCTTTAAATCCTTGAACGGGATCCAACTGTTAAATTCGTCACTATAACCCTTCCACTTCACCAAAGCTTGTTTCTTCTTGTAATCTCTGCGAATGACTTTATCAATGCGGAATACATCCTGTCTGGCTTTTAATAACTCAGGTTCATAAAAACTCCCTTCAATTTCTTCATCGTTGTGATCTTTTAGTTTGTATGTTATTGGATTAGTGTATTGGATTTTATCAACTATAAACACTTCTTCTGTCCAATTTGGTGTATAGCCCTTGTCGAACACAATCCGTTTATACTTGGATATTCGTACCTTATCACCTATTTTAAATTTTAGTTTCTGTTTTAATGGCTCCATATCACCATACAAATTGAAGTAAACAGTTCCTTCATTCCTCTTATCAGATGCTTCAACAGGTGTCATCTTTGTGCTTGAATGTTTTGTGTTGTTGTACTGTTTCACTAATTTTGGTAACATGTCTAAATACTGTGTATTACCTTGAACAGTGAACTGCTTCCACATTTTGGACTTGATTGTCCTATTCCATCTTTCAACTACTGATGACTTCTCTTCATTCTCAGTTGAGTACATCTGTACACTATGTTTCTTTAATAGGTCCTTCAAGTGTTTGTTGTAAAACTCTTTTCCCTTGTCGACCCATAAATACTGCGGTTTTCTGCCTTCCTTGAATATTGATTTGAATGCTTCAGTGACAGATTCGCCTTTCTTATCCTTCAATGGGACAATCCAACCATATTTGCTGAAGACATCAATAACCATAAGAAGATATCGATAACCTTTATTCCATTTACTGAACTGTTGCATTTCAACTAGATCACTTGCCCATATTTCATCAATTTTATTTACAATCACACGCCGCCGAGTGAAATTTCGTTTTATGGGTGCATGTAATTCATCAGCTAGTTTTTCTTGCCAGTTTTCTTCACTCGACGGCTTTTTCCGTTTTTTGAAACACCAAGACCAAGTTTCTGTTTTTTGTCGATTAAGAATCTAGCTGTTTGACCCCATTTTGGCATCTCACCATATGGTATTTGATCTAGTGACTCGACCATTGTTCTATCACATTCACCTTTGTCTTTTTTCATATCATAACAAATATCATGATAAGCTGCTATTTCATCCACCTTATTGTAAGGTTGTACATTCCATTTCAAGACCTCACCAGTATTTGGATCATATTCCAACTGCTCATGCAATGGATTGTAAGGTCCCATATATTTATATTTACTTGGAGTCCAACCCGCTTTTGGTTTAGGAAGCTTGCCAATAACCTTATGGATATCAATCGCGCCTCCCATTTTATTGATTTTAGCTACCCATTTTTGTATATCTTCTGGTTTTGCATACATGATATCTCCAAGCAATGAGCCACCACGTGTATAATCAACTCCAGCAATATCTGTTTTATACATTTTTTTCTTGTCAGAGCGTTTGGGTCTAATAGCAGTGCTCAATTGCATTAAGCCTTCTTTACCAACCTTTGTGATTGCAGGCTTTGCGAGGGAAAGTCCTTTATCAATTAATTTCTTTTGCAGATTTGGATTTCTCATTGCTTCTGAAGCATAATATCTCCCCATTTCAACACCTTTCTTTGCTAAATAAGGGACTCCATGTTCTAAGAATCCTGTTAGCGCCATATCTGCGGCTGAATCTAGTATGCCCTTCCCTTTCTCACTTTTAACAAACTTAGTCTTAGTGATCCCACACTCAGTACATTTACATTTCATCATTGTTCGACCATTTTTAGTCTTCTGATATCTTTCACTTCCTGGTACACATTCAGTGACTTTCTTCTGTTTAACACAATAAGATTTCATATACAAATGGGTTATATATTAGTTTCTCCCCAAATAATTCTTTGCTGTGTCGCCAACTAATTGACCCCAAGATGTCCAACCTTTGTTGTCTTTACCCTTCATTGCCCTGCCAAGTGAACCCATGAATTTAGGATCCATAAACGGCTTTGGAATTGGTACACCCAATTTCAGATATCTTGGATCAAAAACTTTCTCACCCATCCTTTTCCCTTCTGGTCACTTTTGATAAATTTAGTCTTTGTGATTCCACATTCAGCACAAGAACATTTCATCACAGTTCGACCATTTTTTGTCTTTTGATATCTTTCACTTCCTGGTACACATTCAGTCTGCTTCTTCTGTTTCACACAATATGATCTCATATATATTAAGTTGGATAAAATAGCTTTCCACAATTTATCACCTGCTCTTTTTTCAATCTGATATTAATTATTTTATCAATTTCATTAGCTTTCTTGATCTTCTTTCTTTGTCTAGTAGTTAAATCGACATACATTTCCACTAAGTTTGTCATAGAATACTGTTATATTATCCAAAGTGCATTTGATTACAACTCGTAAACCAATCAATCTGTTGACAACTATTATAACAAATATATTAACATCATCAATTATTTCGAATTCTATCATACTTTTATGTTAGATAGAAATCTATTAAATCTTTTATCATCAAATAATATTGTTAATATCATAGTACCTTTCTGACGTTCTAAAAGGTAGTACAAACACCATTGTTTACTCAATAACGGATCTCTAATACTCATTGATTCATTGAAACAATTCTTTTTCTCCATTTGAGCAGGTATCTCCTGTCCTGATGGATCAAAGTATTCTTTCTCATTATAGCACGCGTAATATTTGCCGACTTTTATTATCCCACTGTTTTTGTTTAACTTAACAGACATACATATACATTACATATTTTGAAATAATTGATTATGAATCTATGATTGACTCTTGTGTCTGTGGGATTGAATTTTGCATTATGAATGACTTTCAATATGGGGTCCCTTTCTGTCTTTCCAATAAATAGTATAAACACCAATATCCACACAAGACTGAATCTCTCTCTTGAATCTCATCTCCAGAGTATTCAAGTTGTTTTCCACTTGTAGCCATGTATTTCTGTACTTCTGTTGCATCATTAAACCAAATGAGTCAAAGTATTCACAGTATCTATCACCAATTCGATAACATACCCAGTGAGTACCAGGTCCAATCTTACTGTCGAGATTGACTATCCCACATTCATTCTTTTTATTTGTCTAGGAAGATTGTCTCTTGAAAATACTCCTCTAAAATGTTTTATTCCAAGTTGTTTAACCCAATTGATTAAATCAAAGTTGGATAAGGGTTTGTTTACAAAATGGTTCCTAGTATGGGGATTGAATTGAATGGACTGTTTTTGCCTAGTAGAAGTCCTTTTCCTTTGGTTTTCTTTTTGTTTTCATTCCATAACCGATTGGGTTATCCATGTACCAAAAACAGGAGGAGATTGCCATGGAATCATAGCATGTTTCCCACCTTTCTTTCTGGGTACAATGTCATCTGGAACATGAACAGGTATTGACCGTCTTGGACGGCTTCTTTCAACATGCAAACCTTTTCCAGTTAATTTTCTGATTGCTTCTATAGCCAAAGGAATTCCAATGCTGGCGAGTATTGTTCCAATACCCTTTCCAGTCTGCGCTTTTGTTGGTTTTATAACAACGTCTCCACCATACTGCATTTTTTGGATAACATCAGCCATCTGTCTCGTATTCAATAAATTTCCTACATTCAATAATTGGGATAAATTGGCATTAGGAATAAGAAATCCTCCTTTTTGTTTCTTTCAAAATAGTTTATCAATGCCGAGACTTGCTAATGAAGAAAGAGCACCTGTAGCCAATGCTGGAGCCGCTTTAGCTACTGCTTTACCTGCATAAGGCAATAGTCTTGTTCCAAGTGAAAAAAGACTGGACCAAAGAGAACCTCCTTCTTGGACTGATTTTCTGATCTGTGCTTTGGATATCTTTACATCAGCACCTGTTCCATTTCTCTGTGATTTGGCTAATTTTTTTATCTGTGTTTTTGTCAACATCATTTGATCACCTCCAGTGAGATCTCCATGTGCGAGTCTCAATGTTACCGGTGAATTTGTTTGTATAGCTTTTGCAAGCCTTTGCTTCTGACTGTTTGAAAGTCTTACTCCATGAGGATGATAAGTAGTCATATAATATATGTTTATACTAAATTGTATTTAATACAAACAATCATTTAATTTAATTATTTAATTTATTTAATTTATTTAATTTACATTGATCTAAGAATTAATTTTCCATCAGTCTTTCTCATCTCAATATCCTGCTCATAGAGGACCAGTGCATACACACTGTAATCAGCATTTGTTGCAGCACTCAAAGTGTATTTGAAAGTCAGTTTTGTCATTCCATCTTTAATATCCTGTTTCTGTTTTGTCAGATCGAAATAAACAAAAGGGAATATTGTACCGAAATTGTCCCTGTTGAGAAGGGTACTTTCACTGAAATCATTTACAGCTTGAACATATTTCAAAACATCTCTAAATACTCTTGTTGGTTCAGTTGAGGGTTTATAACGAAGCTCTGGATAATCATTTCCATTGCCAACCTCAAGATAACAATCAGTCAAAGTTCGGTTATTTGCAACTGAGAATGTGTTGTACAAGAATTTATTGGCTGTCTGAGATGCATCATTGGCATCATTGATGATGAATACAAAGACATGCCTGGGTTTGTTTATTGCTGTGGAAATACGGAAATTGGCAGTCTGTTGTCTTGTTGAATTGCCTCTCTCAATCAATTTTCTCATGTAAGTCCACTTTCTGTTGTCAAGATACTTGCTCATGTATAAGGACTTTCCCGCAGAATTGAAAAACAATGCGAGGAACTATTAGCTGGAATTTAGTTAGTACCACACGGCAATTATCAGCAGCTTGCCAAATCAAATTGGCATCACTCTCAAGTGTTAATTTTATCTCTACTTTTGAGTTAGGCATAAGTTCATCCCAAAAGCTCTTGAAAAAACCGTATCTGTTCAATGCAAGCTCTGCATTTACTTTACCGGCTGCACCATTCAACAGTGCTTTACGAGCTGCGAATCCTTTGTTATAATTAGCCACCTGGCCACTCTGTCTTCAGCTTGTCTTTTGTCGTCAAGATAGAAGAACTCATTGGTTCCCTGACTTACAGCATAACCCTGTGAATACTCAAGCAATGACTTAATATTTGTGGCTTGGTTGGCATCTCTGCACTCATAAACATCAAGACCATTCATTTTTACATTAATGGTGTTAATAAGAGCGTGAATTGAATTGACAATACCATTTCGATCGTCAGCAACAATGTGGTCTCCATCTGCAAGCTTTTTCACAATGAAATCGACATTAAAACGGGCATTATACCAGTCAAATGGTGTAGTCTCTCCACTGTTATCAACAATGAAACGGTAACCTGTTTTACTCTGATGAGCATTGTTTGCTACTACAGTATTAAGTGCTGTCTCTAGTTCGAACACTACATCTTCATATCTTTCGATATATTTTGAGTCACGATAGTTTGACATATATTATTGTGTTAGATAAAAGTTATTTTATTTTACGAGGTCGACCTCTCTTTCTTTTGATTAAACCACCAGTCTGGCTCACACTCTCAGTTCCACTCTTGTTTCCATTTTTCTCTTTTTCAAAAGTTCTATGATTTTGTCACCAGCTTTTTTTAGCACGTGTTCACTAATTGTTGTGGCTGCTTTTTTTCCAGCTGTTTTGATCATATCAGTCACAATACCTTCACCATGTTGTTCATATTTTTTAAACTCAAACCGTTTCATATACTATTAGGTTTTATAATTATGTCTCTCTCAAGAAAAACTCAATATACCAATCTATCCCATTCAAATCGACTGGAGCTCCAGAAGAGTCTGTGACATAAAAGCGTATTGAGCTGATATTATGTGTTGAGACAGGATTCCATGAAAGAAAACGAGGTTGTAAGTGAAAGGTAAACTTCTAACGAGATCTGTGACAGGAATAACAGCGATTGTATTTGTGCTATTTCCATCAACAATGCTATCTGTCACCAAATCACAATTGATATAAATTTCATCTACTCCTCTTGTAATATCAGGTAGATTTGTTCCATATTCTGTGGCTGGAACTAATTTTGAATCGAAACCGATAAGTTTCTGAAATCAAGATTCCTCAGATCCACACGATAGTTTTCATCAAGTTCAATCAAAATGCGATATGTTGACAAAACGAAATACATGTTAATACCATACTTGAATTTTTTTTTGTCTGTTTCAGATGGATTCAGTACATGGCTGTTTTTTTCTCATATACTCATGAATGTAACTATTGATATCGTCGTATGAATACATCCCGTTAACGAATGTTATTGTTTCCCAGTTTACACCTTTGTCATAGCTGTATTTCATTTGATTATTCCCAAAAATATCTCTGATATTGTACCAACTGTATGTCATATTGATGACATTCACAGCCATTTCATATTTTAAATCATCGTTAATTTAAGAGGTGAATTAAATCTTTTTTCAAAATCATGACTCTTGCTGACACCAATTTTGTCTCTGTTTTTACTGTTGAATCGTAATGAAATTTCTGTCATATACTTTTACATTAGATATTTCATCATTATTTTATTCAACTCACCGGTTTTCAGGATTCCAGTCTGTTCAATGTATGCAATATTTTTGTGAATTCATTTTGAACATTTTTGCTATTGTTGCCGGCTGAAATAGACCACCAAGTAACTGCAGTCTTGAAAGCATGTCTCCCAAAATGCATCCCTTGAACCCATTGCACCTCTTCTCCTTCCCATGCTGAACCAATAGTTGATGCACCTTCCTCAACTGCGCCAATTCTTTTTCGGTACTTTTGTAGTAATTTGATCTCTTGAGTCAATTCATATATCTTTTCTTTATTTTTATCCTCTTCGTTTTGGTTTGTGATAGATGAGCTTTTTTTATTCCAACATCTTGGGTTAATTTACCAATCATTTTGTCATACTTGTCGATGTCGATTTCACCATCCATATATGATTTAAATATCTGTGATGGAGGAGGCAATTTATGTTTCATCAATGTTTGAATATCCTCAAGTGAAAAACCTTTGTCAAGATTTGACTTATATGGTGTTTCTGTTTCAGTCATCATTTTAGGTTTGTAATCAATTGGTAATGTTGTTTTCATTGGTACTGATTCAGGTAACGTGTTCATCAGCATAAGATCTTCGAAACCAGATGTCAAGGCTTTTTGATTCTTTTTCAACTGTTTAATTCAACTTCATCCTGTTTTTCGTCGACACTTTCTTTCACACTCTTCTGGACATCAATAGAGGGTTCAGTAATTCTGATGTTGTATCATAAGCATCCTGTTTTTGTATTCATAAGTCTTGATAACATCACGAACTTCTCTAGTTTATTTCCGGCTTCAATTCCACTTTTAAGAAGACTTTTCATTCGTTCTATATCCATATACAATTGTGTTAGGCTAATCTAAACTATTTACATATGGAAATCCCTAAATTATGATATTCAGGGTTTAAAGATTCATTCAGACAGTTGTATCCGTATATGCCAAAAGACACTTTCAGGATGCTGCTGGCTGGTAATTCTGGATCTGGAAAGACAACATTGTTCATGCATCTGATTATGGAACCATTGGTTTATTATGATCAGATACATCTTTATGCAAAAAATTTAGATCAAGACAAATACAAATATCTTCGGAAGTAATGGATGAAATAAGCAGTCACATTGGATATCCTGCCTTGGTTTGCAGTCAAGAAGAGATATTGCCAGTTGAACAAATAAAAGACACAAATTTGCAGCGATTGGTTGTTTTTGATGATTTTGTGACTGACAAGAAACAAGATCAGATAATCAGCTATTTCATTCAGGGAAGACACAAGAACTGTTCAGTCATATATCTCACACAGTCATTCTATGGCTGTCCAAAATCCATCAGATTGAATTGCAGTCACTTCTGTCTTTATGATTTCCCATCCTCAAGAGAAAGGAACTTGATTGCCACAAGAACTTGGAATAGACAAGAAGAAATACATTGAAGCCACAAAGAAACCTTATTCCTTCTGTTATGTCGACAAGCCAATGAAAACAATCAAGAGGAATTTTTATGGTGCTGTTTAATCTAATCTAATATTATATGGCAATCAACAATTTTCAAAATCCAGAAAAAACAATAAGAGACTACCTGTCATCTATGAAACCATACCACCTGAATTCTTGGAAGATTAATCTAACAAGATGATATAATGGGAGTTTTTAATGCTCAATATAAATCAAGATAAAAACAGAAACTGGAACTGGTGAAAGAGGCCCTGCAGGTCCAATTGGTCCCAAAGGTGAAAAAGGTGATAGAGGTCCAAAAGGTAATACAGGTGCAATTGGGTCCAAAAGGAGCTACTGGAGCTGTTGGTCCCAAAGGTGATGGATTCAAATTAACACAAGATGGTAATTATGACATTGAAAATAAACGTTTGACAAATATTGATGATCCAGTAAATCATTATGATTCTACTAACTTGGGATATGTTAATGATGCTGTTTTTATCAATTGAAGGAACACGTGTTAATCCATTTAAATTTCTTCTTGAAGATGTATCAAAAACAACTATTCTTAGAAATGCGAATAATCTACAATTAGAAGACTATGATAAAAGCCCATACAATTTCAATAAAAAAGCCTTGTCTTTTGTCATTCCTTCTGCTGGTCTTACAACTGTTCTTCGTTTTGATCTGACACAATTGGAAGTTTCAAAGTACACCTTTAGTTGTTGAGTTTTATACTGATGGTACCCAAACAATGCAACAGTCGATGACGACAATCTGTCATCAAATTTAATTGAAAGAAAGGATTCAATAAAAAGAGCATTTCCAAAGACTCATCTTGTTGATGGTTATCTTAAGAGAATATTCTTCCTTGAAAAAAACAAGTCATGGTTCCACATCAATGGAGTTATTGTTGATTTCACCATATTTAACAAATAATGCCAAACATCATGTCATAGTTTTATGGTGTTTATGGATTTTCTAATATCATTTTATCACTTCTGATTTGAATCTTGGAGGTAACAAATTGACTAATGTAGCAGCGCCAACAGCAAACAATGATTCAGCCACAAAGGGTATGTTGATACTAAAACAGCTGGAATTTCCTTAAATAACACAGGCGGTGTGTTTATGCAACCTGTTAGCAAATGAAATAGAATACTGTTTGGCATACCAGTAACCAAGATTTGGTTATTCAAGCTGTAAATAGATACTATGTGAACAATAATTTTTTTGAAACTAAATGGAAGTGTTATGTTGAGACTCCAAACTCTGATAAAGATTCTGCCAACAAAAAGTATGTTGATGACCTTGTTTTTCAGCATCTGGTACTCAACGCAACCCATTCGCTTTTCTGTTAAAAGACATATCCAAGTCTTCTGGGAACAAAATGTTAATAGCCTTCAAATTGAGATTTTGACAGATCACCATATCACATAAACAAGTCATCATTGTCTTTTTGATTCCAACAAGTGGCAACTTTACATCCAAAATTCGTTTTAATGTGACATCTTTGAGAATGGACAGTACACATTTGTTACTGAGTTTTACTCACCATCAGACCCAAGAAGTGCAACAATTGGGTTGATCTTCGCACATTGAACATACGTGATGCTGGACAACCGTTTCAAAAACCTTTTCTAGAACCCACTGTTGATGGTTATATGAAAAGCTTTTCCAAATCGAAAAAACTGTGGTGGTCAAGCGTCATTGAGTTGGAACTTTCAGCACAGCTCCTGCGTCTAACACCAAAACACATATCATCGTTTATGGGGCCTATGGCTATCATACCAATTTGTCTTACTTTCTTCATGACCCAGCTTATGAAATTGAAAACGGCCATGTTGCGTTTGGTAGTAATATTGACATGAAATTAAACAAAATCCTCAACCTGCAGGATAACCCCTCAAACCCACAAGACGCTGTAAACAAAAGTTATGTGGACCAGAGGTTGCAAACCAAACTCGATACGATTGCACAACAAAATCTGAATATGAACAACAATGCCATTACTGATCTTGCTCCACCCGTCAACGCAGACGATGCGGTGACAAAACGTTATACTGACGAATATTTTCTCCGACGAGACGGTTCGACTGCAATGTATGGCGATTTGTCGATGGGTGGAAATAGAGTGACTAATTTAGCGGACGTGGTGAATGAAACTGATGCAGTGAACTTTAGAGTTTTAAATCGAGCTTCACAAACCTATCAGAGCAAACACTTTATTATTGAATGGAACAAATGCGATGGCAGCAGATATGAAACTTGGAGGGCATAAAATCATTGACTTAAAGAAGGAACAAATAAAAACCGATGCCGTAAATTTAGATCAATTAGAAAAAAGTCATATTTCATCTGCTTCTCATCCAAAGAATGCTTTCAAATATTTGATGAATGATATCGATGAAATTAGCACTGAATATGGCTTGACAGTTAATGGATATGTCAATTTACCTCGTTCACCACATTTGATTTCAAAAAAGGTCATTGATATAGACTTGAATAAAGAAGCTAATCATATTTACAGAGCTAGATTGGTTTCATATGTACACAATAAAAGATGGAAAATACACTTTCATTCTTGAATGGCTATTTCCTGATTATGAAGGAATGTCTTTTAGTAGTGTAACATTCAGTTCAACTGGTGGAATTACAATTCATAAAACTGTAGGGAGAAAATTTGATAACAGAAATGAAGATCATTCGAGATATTTATTATGGATTGAAAAACCATCAGCAAGTTCACCACCTGAATATTTATATTGTACGATTCATATTAATGCTAACCCAACTTATCCAAATAAGTACAAAGTTCATTGTGTTGCATATGGTATTGATTTTGAAGCAGTAGACGTTCCATCAAGTGTTTACGACTTCGCAGAAGCTTATAAAATCGTGAATGAAAAATACAATTACAAACTGATTTAGATTTGAATGGTTTTGATGTGAAAGAAAATGAAAATTGGTTGTTTGGTGGAGACAATGGTGAATTGACAATGCTAAATAATATTAATATGAACACTATTTAATAAAAGAGGCTAAACTTGGTGGTGATTTAAATCTGAATGGCTATAGAATTCATAATAATAGTTTGAATCTATTTCGTTCAAGCGTTACAGGTGTAATTATGGAAACAGCTTTCGATTTGGGTGGATTTGCTCTTTACAGCCGAAATTAGGAGGTGATCTAAATTTGAATGGGAATGGAATAATCGGTCAAATACAATATTTAAATTGCTCTGTCAAAGCCAAACAAGGACATAATAAGAATGCTTTAAAGCCTGTATTGATAAATGGCTCTGATTTTTTAGTCATTCATAACAATAACTTTTATATTAAGAAATGTATGTATACAAGGAACAAAACCCGGAATATTCTACTTCAAGACAAAAGCTGAAGGTGGTGGCCTTTGCCATTACCAGCAACTATTTATGAACACAGACATCTCTTTTAAGTAGAAACATCACAACGGTCAATATCAACAAATCATTATCGAGAGGCTATTTATATTGATTATTCACATCCTAATAGTGGAGCATTTGATACAACATTCACACTTGAAGTGGTCATGAATTAATCTAAATTAATATTATAATGGGTTTATTCAATCATTCACTAAATCAAGACAATAAAGGTGATAAAAGGTGATGGATTTACATTAACACAAGATGGCATTTTGATATTGGAGGAAATAAAATAACAAATGTTAATGAAGGAACATCGATGATGATTGTGTAACAAAAAAACAACTAGATTTGAAGTTAGATAGAGCAACTTTTGTTATTTCAAATTCACTGCCTGGTATACCTGTTCTTGATGGAATTTCAATTGCTTTGATACCAGCTCTGTCTGTAGTGACAACTGATGCTGATGATAGAGTTTCTAGTTGGCTGGATCCTGTTAATAATGTCATTTTACACAAACTTCTAATTCGAAAAACCATTGTTACTGAGAGATTCAGTCAAGAAAAGTTTTTTCATACGTTTCGATGGCATGATGACTACTTGGAGAACAGTTTCATTTGATGTTTCTAAAGTTGCTGGACGGAGTGGAAATACTTGTACTGTTATAATCATTGCAAACACAAAACAAACAAAATATCAATCACAATTTCAATGGGGTAAGGGTGTTGTTAGATTTGGTGTTCATCTGCCTTGGATTGATGGAGCATGTTATATTGATTTCGGTTCTACATCAAATGGAAGACTTGCTGTTTCTTCTTTGGCTAATCTGACGGGAAATATTGAAGTTTTTACTGTTCGAGTTGATGGTCATAATGGAATTTTTCAGAGGTATTTCATCAATGACACCAGTTGGAACAGGATCAATTTCAGCAACATTGACTGGTAGTGCACAAAAAATGTTTATTGGTTGTCAAGTTCATACAGATGGGTTCTGCAATTAATTTTTGTGAAATGGATCTTTATGCTTTTGCTGTTTGGCAGAAATCACTAACTAACCAAGAACTGAGAAATATGTATCGTTTCATTGAAGATTATTTTGATCTTTAAATTTTGTAATTTTCAGAGGTATTTCATCAATGACACCAGTTGGAACAGGATCAATTTCAGCAACACACCAGTTGGAACAGGGATCAATTTCAGCAACATTGACTGGTAGTGCACAAGAAATGTTTATTGGTTGTCAAGTTCATACAGATGGTTCTGCAATTAATTTTTGTGAAATGGATCTTTATGCTTTTGCTGTTTGGCAGAAATCACTAACTAACCAAGAACTGAGAAATATGTATCGTTTCATTGAAGATTATTTTGATCTTTAAATTTTTGTCTAAACAACTGATATATGAAAGACTTATTGAGATATGTATCTTATGTTTTCAAGATTTACAAAAAAGACTACCCCAATTTAGATGATTCTATATTAAAATCCTGTCTTGCATACAAATTTTTATACCACAAGCATTTCAAAGGATATATTACTATAGATGATATCATAAAATCTCACACAGACATAGGCCTTATTGGTCCCGGAAGCGGTTGTTTATCAAACTTCTTAGAACATACTCTTGGTTGGATTGATGTATTACAGACTCATGCTATCCTCCATGATGCATATGGAAGATTTTACAATGATTATTCATTGGGCCGTGGATATAGTTATGCCATATCTAAGCACCTCCCAACAAAGCGAAGAAAAAGTTCTCCATTATGCGGCCAGATGTCAGGAATACTGTATTGTATTTTTAATAGAATTATATGTATAAATGATATATTATGTCAGTCAAACGTAAGAATATATTCAACTGGAATCATATTTCAGATGAATTAACAGAAGATCAGGTAAATGAATTAAATCCTATTACCGAACATATCACAGAAAGTGTTGGGCTCATAAACAGGCGGTTAAACGGTTCAAAAAATGGAAATTAGCTGGTAATTCAGCGTCTATTATATTTGCAACAGGTGGTCTTGCTGCAAGCGTGGCAACGGTGGTGTTAGTTTGGTAGCCATCAGTACAGCATCACTTTTGATACAAGGGTGGATGAAGCATAAAAACCTAGATTTGAAAATCCAAAATTGCACATATGCTTATCAAAGCTATCAACATCTACTCAATTCAATAAAAGACAAGTTGAGAAGTGGTGATTTTGATGCTTTAAGTATACAAATCTCAATGAAGAAATATCGATGATTATGTGACTGATAATAGTCCAATTATTGATAAGTACCTACTGAAATATGATGAAAAATTCAGCTTGATAATACGAATAATCTTATCAAATATTAACAATAGAATCTCAACCCAATATTGATTATAAAATTTCAGTGTTTTCTTTGAGTTGGTTAATATGATATACTCATAAGGCAGATCCATCATCATAAACAATTGTTTCAGAATGAATTTGGTGTTTATCATTCTTTTACGATTCTTATTCACCGAAGGGATGATAGTGTCTATCTCCTTGAATATTCTTAATATTTTACCCTTATCTTTTACTGAAATTTGAAATCTATTCTTGCAACATATACCATTTATCACATTTTCAATATGGTACTTCCGATGATATATAGATTTCCGCTTTATTTTATACATATTATTATGAAAGTCAACGTACTCCTTACAATAATCATAACCATGGACTGAAACCACAATTTGTACAAACATTTTCACCATTGTCATTAATCATTTTCTGATTATCACAACATGTTTCATTTTTGACACTATGTTCTGCTATCTTCTGATCACATAAAGGACATATTAGATATTTTTCTACTTCAATAAAATATTCGTGAATATCTGGATTTACAAAAATCATTTACCATCTGGCTACCTGACCTGATTTGAGAGGGCTTTTCCAAGGCCCGGAGATTCTTTCTTTTTCGTCATTCTCCATTTAACCTATAGCGACATGTCTTTAAGTGTTTTTTATATCATAAAGTACTTAAATAGATAATCTTGACCTTGGAAAATGGGAAAATGCCGTTCTACCTGAATACTGCTCATATATACTAATTATCGCTTAGAATGTTGAAATTAGCTGTTTCTCGACGAATACTACTCAAATATGCTCATTCCGCTTAGAATATTGAAATCAGCCGTTTCTCGACGAATACTACTCAATTCTTTCATTCATCATCCTGATGCCTAAAATATTGAAGTATTCTGGGAGAAAACGCTAATTTTAGATTTGGAAAATTTGACCTTGACCTTGGAAAAAATGCGCTGTTAAATTTTACGGCGCAAAATTGGAAAATGCGCTGTTGTGGAAAATGCGCTAGGACCCCCAAGTACTATACTACTTAGTTCTCTTCAAGGGACACTCTGAGTCTATGCCGTGTACCCGGCTTACAGAAAATTATGGAAGGCAACTCCCACGCCGATTCTCAAAGAAAGTCCTCTAGCTTGCATGTACTGACCAGCGGTTCTCATGATAAGTATAAAAAGACCACCTTTTAAAACATTCGATTGTGGATTATAAATACTGGAAGCAGCTTTCTCATTATTGTTTTTTTATATACAATATTCTTAAACAGTGGCATTTAGGAAGCACATAATCAGATAGCATGACTCTCAGGTAAATTATTGCATATAGGAAACGTGTATATACAGATAAAAAAGCTTTTATGTAGCATACCATCCATGCCATCATAATTCAAGCGTCAACTTCTTCTTTTAAGTGACCTTAAGGCCTGTTATGACGGTTTTACGGTGAGCACGATTGGGACCCGTGTTGAGATCTCCGCGATCTTAGCCTGCGTAGCTGGCGGTTTTGTTTGGAAGCGCTGGAGCGATCGTTTGCCCTCCGCCCTATTTTCCTCGCGCGCGCTCCTCAACAGAAACCGCGAGCTACGCAGGCTACCGAAGATAGAGAATCAAAAACGTTGCTGAACATTGACTGCAAAAAAGCAATTATATGGTAAAATTGCATTGTATTTTCCGCCTCTTGAGATCATTATTTTCTTATTATGCTCGGGTATTATCGCACGATCATCGGGATTACACACCATACAGTTGTCCCACTGCATTATAGACAAAAGCCGTATGTTACGCTGAATAGAACGGAAAGATATATTACAGAACTTACACCACCATCAACCTAAAAAAATACTGTAATGAAACTGTACCGACCGACTGCTGGAGCGTCCGGCTTCGAGAATGCTGCTGTGAACGCTCCGGAGAACAGGAATAAAGATACCAAAACGCAAAATGTAGCCGGCAAATACGAAATACAATAAACTTGAGCACATCAGTTGCAAAGTAGCAGTAGAATCACCATACCGTCGATCGCGACTCTTCTTCTTCAGTTTCCCCGTGCATCAATACAGTATATAAAATGATGAGACCACAGACCACATGTAAGCAAGTACTCTTGAGTACACTCAGAAGCATCAAGAACAGCGCGGAGGTATCCCATTTCTCAGCAAGCCGAAGTTCACCACACCAGATGTGCAATTATTTAAATATTGTTTAAGGCTACTCTCAGTCCCTCAAAAAATTACTGATCCCAGATCCCTGGGCTGTGATCCCAGATCCCGGGACTGTGATCCCTGACCCCAGGGATGTGATCCCTGATCCCATATACCTCGTTACGACCCTGCCACTGACTATCCCGCCTAGGTGAGTTGCATGTAAAGGCGGGCTATGTTTTAACCCTCCTAGCCGGGTAACTCGGTTAGCCGAGGCACCCTCCCTCCATGTAAACAGGCCCTAAATGTGTTCGCGTGTTAACAACGATTCAAAGTATTGCATCAAAGAAAAAAAAAATTAAAAAAGTCAAAACCAATATGCTAAATTTGTATGTTAGTAAGGAAGAAAACGAAGAAATGATCAAAAGCAAGGCGTAAAATATTGACGCGGATGTATTTGCGGCACGTGATCACTTACATGTAAAGATTGCGTGACATCGATCACATCTTTGAGTCTAATATTCAGTTAAATATTAATTCCTTCAGTTGTTGCCTCTTTGCATCACAAATGTTTAATACAAACCTCTATAGATACCCAAGGACTCTTGATATGCAAGACATGGATTCATTTACTGGGAAAATATTGTACAAGGCGGGGAAAAAATGCCGCTGAAGTATAAAAACAGTAAAAACGTCAGTGCCTGAGGGCAGAAGCAAGACAGTTAGGAAATGTTAACGAGGAACATCGAAATTATTTCCCCTCAAACACCCATTTTGAAGGTAAGCTGTCACCGAGGTATTACCTTAGGTGGGTTTATTTCGTAGTGTTAATGGGAAATGTCAGGGCTTTTCAATGGTTTGACTAGAAAGCGAGCGAAAGCGAGTCGAGTTGTTTACATTCCCGGTTAATCAAAATCACTTATGAAGGTCAAATTGGGTCAACTTCCATGGGGTCGCTCGTTGCAGAAGTAAATTTTCCAAAGCAAACAATTATAGCACGTTCAAATACTTCTCTTTTACTTGCTAGAATTGAATTTTGAAAGAATTCTAAGTAATACCGAGCATGCTTTGAGATGTTTGAAAACGGTATAGTATTTTTGATTTTCAAAGTTTGGAAATTTCGCTTCTCTTCGCTTGCTGTCCAGGAATTGGGAATTATAATTGTCAGCCTAAAGTATCATCAAAGCAGCTTAGCAGTACCTCCTAAATGAAATTATAGCCTAAGGAAAACCATAATTTGTTATGCGCCTTCACGCGAGTTCGATTCTCCGATCAGGAAAATTGACCTCATTTCTGTGATTTTTCGGCTTCATGAGTTGTCGACGGTTTTTCGAAATTCCTCAGAAATGTAAAAACTCTAGAACCTAAAACTTATATCACGATTCTTAGTATACCATAGGTTATCTATTGACGAAATATCAAGGGGTCTATTTTTTCAACCTTGTGCCGCCCCTCACGCGGTGTTTACCGAGAGTGGCTCTTAAGATGTAAACTTCATGCTGTTAAACTAATATTTCTAGATGAGATTTCTATGGTAGGCAATATTATGTTCAATATACAAATAAATAATAGACTAAAAGATATTAAGGGTAGCAGAGAATTATTTGGAGGTGTTAGCATCATTGCACTGAGTGATTTACTTCAGCTGGAACCAGTCATGGATGGCTATGTCTTTAAGGACATGAAAAACTCAGAATATGCACCTCTTGCCCCTAATATATGGAAGGAACTTTTTACAATGTTTGAACTAGATTAAATTATGAGACAAAGAGAAAGTAAAGCATTTGCTCAAATTCTTAACAGGTTAAGAGAAGGTAATCACACTCCTAAGGACATCACAAAATTAAAAGAAAGATGCATTTCAGAAAACTGTCAAAATTACCCAATTGACATTCCTCATTTGTTCATACAAAATTCTAAGGTTGATGAGTTTAATAATAGAGTTCACATGGCAGCAAGTGGTGATAAATATAACATCAAAGCATTAGACAGTGTAATAGGTGCTAACTCTGCAGAACTTAGAGATAAAATATTAAAGCAAATACCAGTTGACCCTAGAAAAACTAAGCAATTAGCTTCAAACCTTCAACTTGCTGAGGGTGAGAGGACAGAAATAACAGTAAATGTAAGAACTGATGATGGTATGACAAACGGGGCTGGCAATGTAATAAAGAAGATAAAATTACATCACAGAAATAAACCTCTGGTGTAATATGGGTACAATTTGACCATACAGATGTGGGAGAAAAAACCAGACATGATAACAGGCATTGTATGAACACAATATCAGTCGAGCATGGACTCCAATAAAACCTATAACTGTACAATTTGCTGTTGGAAGAACTCAAACAGCTCAAGTTGTAAGAAAACAGTTTCCCCTAAGACCTGCAGCTGCTAAAACCATACACAGATCACAAGGTGATACTGAGACTAAAATAGTTAACTTTAACACCAGAAGAACAATACCTCACATACATTATGTAGGATTGAGTAGAGTAACCACCATTGAAGGATTATATATCACTGACCTTTGCGAAAGCAAAATAGCTGTCAATTCTCAAGTAAAAGCTGAAATGCAACATTTACGAACAGAAAGGCATCTCAAGCTTTCTATTACTCCTATCTATGATACAGACAAGACTGCTTTAAAAGTGTGCTACCTTAATACAAGATCATTGCATAGACATATTGAAGATATACGCAAAGACATGAACTATACAAGTACTGAAGTCAATATTTTCTCAGAAACAAGATTGAGTCATTTCGACAAAGATGCTGACTATGCCATAAAAGGATATACTTTATTTAGAAATGACAATCACTCCACAGGTATCAATACAAGGCCCTATGGAGGCACAGCAGTATACAGTAAAAATCCCTTTGCTCCTGGGTATCCACTTTGCAAAAACAGTAATGGCATTGAGATAACTATAACAAAAGTCATCACAATCCCAAATCTTACGATTATAGGTGTTTACCGCTCCAAAAGTACCAGTAACTCAAATGTGCACAGCACTTATGCAAGTTTTGAATCTGTATTGTTCCGAGTTCAGTATTTTTATTGGTGACTTTAATGTCAATTGGTTAAACTAAAAAGACAAAACTCACCTTCATAACTTGTTTATTACAGACAATAATTACAGACAATTAGTATCATGCTATACTACTGATAACAGGACCACTATTGACCATATCTATACTAATTTGCCTGAACCAGAAGTCACTGTACACATTTTAGAAACATATTTTTCTGATCACAAAGCAATATGTGCATTGATTCAAACAAAAACTGCATACTAATTTATTGTTCTAAAATAAATGTGATCAAAATGCTAAAGAACACTCTACAATATTACAATGTATTATTATAAACAATAACTGGACAATACTACACATATATTTCCTTGTATTTATCAACACCAAATAATTGTTGAACATGTTTTTTACTTTGTTTTCGTACTATAAAGTACAATGTCAATATGAGGAACCTCTATGGAACAAACTCCTTTGTATAACAAACATTATTCTTTACCTTCAGTCATAGTAAAATGTATGGGGAACACCATTGATTTAATGAACTTGTTATTTTGAACACATAATGCCAGTCCCGTGGCCCTTCATTATATTGAGGGTCCACTGTAATAATATTGTTGTAATATACTGCTAAAAAAATATTTTTAGCATATGAAATAAATGCCTATGGTTCCAATGGCAGATCTAATAAGAGGGGTGGGTCAGGGGGAGGGTCTGCCCAGACCTTATCAGTGCAAAACTGAAAGCCTCAAGACCCAAACTTTTTTGTACTCCCATTCTAATTTAAGGCCAGAGGGGCTGAGAAAATGTCCTGGAAACCCACTTTTGAAAGAAGTCTGAATCTGCCACTGGATAGATTTGCATTTTTTCTATGATCACTGTATAAATTTGAAGCACATGTTAAGTCATAGGTAAGTAACTTTTATTTTGGGCATGCGGGAGCTGTTGAGAAGTTGTTACAACAATGTTTGATTCATTCCTCTTTTGTTTTCTCAGCTATTCCTGTGTAGTCAACAATGGAAGAAGAAAAAACAGAACGTGAAAATTATATGACATGCTATTTGCACAATGTGTCACCTATTATGACAAGCAACAAAAGGAAGTACTTTGACATGCAAATTCAAACTGGTGAATATGAAGTGAAACGCAGCGTTTGCTTCTCTCCTCCACGGATAGATGAATTCAACAGACACAGTAAATGCAAGAGTCCAGTTAAGATAAGCAAATTCCGCTTGGATAAAAGCTCAACCATTGTGTGCATGGGACCAGATGTACAACTATCCCAAGTAGATAAAGTGGATTTTGAAAGGAAAACTTTGCCGCAAACACTGAACCTGTCATTACTTAATTCAGTGTTTGATGGTCAACTGATAAGCATAAAGGCAAAGCTAATAAACCTCACAGCTGTCACCAAATTCACTACTTCCACATCAGGTGTATTAAACAAATCAGAAGCTGATCTCCTTGACCCTCAGGGATCTGCCAGACTTACTTTATGGGAAGACTTCACTTCACAAGTGATGGAAGGCAACACCTATCATTTCACTAACTTGAGAGTTAGGAAAGATAACTATAGCAACATTTACCTTAACACAGCAAAAACTGGCTTTGTCATTGTTGAAACAGTTCCCTTTGATGAACCGCTTTGCCTTACTAACGTGCTACCAGCAACATCAACATCAACTTCTATTCAAGCTAAAATTTTGGGAATAAACAACACCAACCACTTTATGTCTTGCTGTAATTGTAATCAAAAGATATCCTCACTTGAAACAAAAATCGTAGAATGTACTGCCTGTGGCCTAAAACAAAGACAAGCCTCTTGCAAAAAGCATTGGTACCTTCAAGCTTTGTTTCAACAGAAGAAAGGAACAGTAAACCTAACATTATTTGATGATGCACTGAAGCAAGTTCTCGGACTTCCAACTGCTAAATTTGAGTCAATCACTCAAGATGAGCTAGATGATAAGTTTTGTCCCTCCCAGAAGTTTGCATTATCTATAACAACAAGACAAAGATAGTGCTAAATATTGAAAAACAACAACAATGAACACTCTTTCAAGCATCTTAACCTTACTATTCTCTGAGTACACGACAAAAATGTAGTGTACTAATATCGTTTCTGTTTCTGCCAAAAGTTTGACTTACCTTTTACGAGACAATAGACACTGTCAAGCATGTAAACTGTTGTATTAATGAACCATAATAAGGTAGTGTAGTATTAAAAGTAATATCATTGTTTTTGTTACTTGCAAACTTTCGAATTACCTTTCTCAGGACTATGGAAACTGCACACAAATTCCACACAAATTCTTGTATTAATGAACCATAGAAAGTTACTCTGATCATATCATTGTTTTTGTTACTGCCAAAATTTCGAATTACCTTTTACAAGACAGTACAAACTGCCTGTAAAACATGTAAACTGTTGTGTTGATCAACCATAAAAAGGTACTCTAGTATTATGGTAGGTTTGATCATTGCCAAAGTTTCAAATTACCTTTTACCAAACAAACTCTTGTGTTAATGAACTATGAAAACGTTGTATTACCGTTCGCATTCTAAAGCATTAAAGATCATTTCCACTCCGTTCTACGCAGTCTCAGCACTCCAATGTTTGTGAGTATCACACGATGGGATGCGAATCTATGTTATTCGTTACCAACCGCTTACCTTATTCTTTGATTTTTAAAGCTACAAAACAAACATGACATCATACAAAACCAACAAATAAACATTTTGTACACTGAAAGACAAAACAACATATCCAACAATAATTTCCAAATAGCGGACACATGTACACATTGCGTACCTATTTTTCAAAATGTGGTCAGTTTTCGGAAACCCACGGTCAAGATGCAGTCATCTTTAGGCAGTCAATGAAAATTGTGACAACTATAAAAGGCTAATCATGATGAGACACTTAATTCAGTATTTGATGATTGATAAATGTAATGCATCCTGTTCTTACAAGCCACAATTCAAATGTGGCATAATGAGAGGTGTTCTACGGTTTGTTGTAGTTTTCACTATTGGGTTTTTCAAAATGTGGTCAGTTTTCGGAAACCCACTGTCAAGATGCAGTCATCTTTAGGCAGTCAGTGAAAATTGTGACAACTTTAAAAGGCCAATCATGATGTGAGGATTGTACATGTAACATTGAACAGACTAAAACTGGACAGCATCACTTTGAATTGTGACAAAATTATACAAAAGACCAATCACGAATGAGAACTATTTACTTGCTATCAAAACCTGCTATCATTAGTGTTTTTTATTGTAAGACCTGTGACCTGTGACCTCTGTCAGCATCTGTAAACGTGAGAGGCATTTTTAAACATAATTTCAGTTCAGCTTTACAAGGCAAAGCTTCTCTTTTGACATCAATGTGAATTGAAAGTAAAGAAGCATATATTCCAGTACCATGGCAAATATAATTAAATTGCAAGGATGCCCGGAGGGGCGGGGAGGGGGGGAGGGGGTGTGGGGACTCTCACATTTGGGCAATATAGTATGTGCCGTGGGATCTGGTATGGTTTTTGAAGTTCTCGCTTCTTAAGGTATCATTTTTGCCCATGAGGCATAGTGTTCCCTGTGTGATCCCTAGATGGTGTGTCTAAATATAGCAGTGCCGTAACACTGGCAGTTTTCCAGCTTTGTTTCACGCCGGTTTTTTTTTTTGGGGGGGGGGGGTGGTTGGGCCTTAAATAGGGTATCAATTTTAGTTTGCTTCATCCTTAAATAGGGTGAGGGTTTAAGACCCTTCGCGGCACACACCTGGCCAAGGATGCCTATAATTTACACCATGTTTGCAACAAGATTTCCGTTAAGTTTGATGGTTTTGCAAAGACACAGAGGAAATATGACGAAAAATTGGATAAGAAAATTAATAAATTGCCCTTGTAGTAAAATGACTATAATATGGAGTACACGTTACCTGCATACAGCAGACATTTGCCTTCGGTGCAAAATTACGGTAAATTTAAAGCAAATATCATCTTCCTGACACATTTGCACGTAGAGATTTGCAGTGAAAAGTTGTGACAAATGCACACTTTTCCTTGCATGGCAAATCAGAGTAAACTACGCAGAATTGTACTCATTTGTTTAGAAAGTAAATGTGGTGAAAACTGTGTGCACTCGCAGAGAACGTATAACTTTTACACGCAAGCCAAATCTTTAGCAAATGTGTGTGTAAAGTTTGACATTTGCCTTCGGTGCAAATTTACGGTGAATTAAGAGCAAATGTCATCTTTGCGCCACATTTGTACGTAAATTCAATAGGTGCAAATATATGTGATTACATTCACTTTGCACCAAGCGCAAACTTTATTCAAATTTTGATCCCAAATTTACTTCACATTTGCTCAATTTTCAAACTTGAGGAAATCCAATTTTTCGTCCAGTGTACTCGACGTTTTTCTCATATTTTATGTTACTGTTGTTGTTAACCCATACAGTATACTGTATACATACCATACTTCCATTTTACCTTATTATATACTACATTTTGGAAAACCTCTTTTAAGCGGTCAACCTCTATTAAGCGGTCAGTTGGCTCTTTCCCGAGGGTGACCGCTTAATAGAGGTTTGACTGTATTCAGAAAGAGGGTCCAGATAAAAGTTTTTTGTTGAGCTGTTATCTGTATATTTTCCAATTGTTTTTGAAGCCTTCTGAGAAACTAACATCTCATGAGTTACACCAGCACTGCTAGATATCTGCCACAGTACTATATAGTTTAGTTGGTGGAAACTAATAGTGATTAAAAAAAATAAATAAACCAACGCTGGAATCATTTTTCTAAAGCAGAGTATATAGCAGTATCCGGTTAGCTTCCGGTCTAAAACACTACATCCCAGCATGTTTTTCTTAAAAGGAAAACAATACAACATACTATCGTAACTCCAACATAAGAATATAACAGGAGCATAAGCTTAAATGCTGTAACATGAAACAAAGTTAGGTCCGTAAGATGCAAACTTCAGCTGTCAGCAGGTCCACAAATAACAGTGTTCAGTCACCCTTTGGCAGTTCATAATCATCATATCGTTTTGGTTGTCGAATAGTTCTAGTTAGCGTCGGCCTAGGCATCTGCAAAACTGTACTTGGGCTAAGAATGGGCTTCACACTGCTGTCAAACAAGTCGGCTCTAAGGGTTCAAATTCCCCCATAGTTTCGACCATATCTTTCTGCTCTTGAAGTCCAGTGTTCACATTTTCTGAGGGTCTGTCATGGTAGATTTTCACGAATGACACGTTTCGTTTTATTTAAACACCATCTTTGTCCTATAATGTACCTTCTCCTCCATTTCTGTCCAGTACTTCATAAGGACTTGTCTTCGTGTTTCTTAGCAGGCCTTTATCCCCAGTTTCTACTTGGATCTCCGCCACATGCACGTGCCTCCTAGCATCAACGTATTATTTTTGTGACAGCTTCTTTGCCCAATCTCGGTCACGAATCTCCTCGCTAGTCAGATAGGTGCCTCACGTCTCAGGTCTGGTATTTTGGTCCGCATTTCCCTCCCGAACAATAGGTAAAATGGCGTTGTACCGGTTGCCATCTGAGGGGTTGATTTGTATGCAATCAGAAACTCTGCAGCTCCCAGCGCCAATTTTTCCCTTCAATTTGGGCAATCTGGATCACTTTCAGCAATGTGCAATTTTGGCGTTCCACCTCTCCGTTGGCTTGCGGCCACAACGGTGTGGTTGTGCGGTGTTCCATCCAATTTTCTGCGAGGAAGGCTTCCTTTTATACGCACCGCAAAATAACGCGGCAAAAAGAAAGTAAAAACAAAATAAAATAAAATAAATAAATAAATAAATAAATAAATAAATAAATAAATAAATAAAGGATGATCAGTAAAACATTTGGATCATTATCAGCATCTGGGCTAAGTCCCCTTTGTAAAAACACTAAAAAAACAACCCAAAGCACCTTATGAAATTCAGGGTAACAAACTTGGAAATATTACGTAAAAAAGTAATTAACGTAAATTTAGTAAACTTTTAAGACTCCGTAAAATCGACACTTTTAAGACTCCTTAAAATCGTCACTTTTAGGACTCCGTAAAATCGCCACTTTTAAGACTCCGTAAAATTGCTAATTTTAAGACTCCTTAAAATTGTCACTTTTAAAACTCCGTGAAATTGTCACTTTTAAGACTCCTTAAAATTTCCATCTTTAAGACTCCTTAAAATCGCCACTTTTAAGACTCCTTAAAATCGCCACTTTTAGAAGTCCTTAAAGATTCCTTAAAATTTTGCTACTTTTAAAAATGATTAAAATTGTCACTTTAAGGGTCCTTAAAATTGCAACTTGTAAGAGTCCATAAGAGAGTTAAGACTCCCTAAGAGAGTGATTTTAAGAGTTCTTAAAATCATCACTTAAATACTCCGTAAAATTGCAACTTTTAAGATTACCTAGAATCGCCACTTTTAAGACTCCTTAAAATTGTCACTTTTAAAACTCCGTAAAACTGTTACTTTTAAGACTCCTTGAAATTGCCACCTTTAAGACTCCTTAAAATCGCCACTTTTAGAAGTCCTTTAAGAGTCCTTAAAATTTGCTACTTTTAAAAGTGATTAAAATTGTCACTTTTAAGGGTCCTTAAAACGGCGACATTAAGACTCCTTAAAATTGCCACTTTTAAGACTCCTTAAAATTTGCCACTTTTAAGACTCCGTAAAATTGCCACCTTTAAGACTTCTTGAAACGGCCACCTTTAAGACGTGTTGAAATCACCACTTTTAAGACTCCTAAGTTTCCCTAAAATTACGTACGTAATATATATTAAACTACAAGAGATATTAAACAATCAATAAAAGAAAAGCATAAGGTGACGATGCCCAAAAAAGATACCATTAGGGTTTATTCGGACTACAGGCACCTCAAGCGGAAAAATACAGCCACAAAATGATAATGTTTGGCGTGTCTTATTTAATTTGTAAACACGTTTAGGTTTAAAAGCAAGAACACAAACAAAATAAGGAGAAGTCAGTTCAGGAGGAAAGTTTTTAATTTAGACTTACATTGAGAAAAACTGTCAGCTTTCTGAATTTCTGCATTGAAAGAATTATACAATTTAGGTCCTTGAAAGCGTATTGAACACTGTCGGATATTTGTTCTACAAGAAAATAAGTAAAAGGCATTGGATTTTCTATTATTATAATGATGAATTTGATTAGTCAGCAAAAACATTTCATTGAATGCATCAGGAAGGAGGCCTTTCTAAAAAGAAAACATAAACTTGCCAATTTGAGATCGATAAATACCAGAATTTTCAGCTGCTTAAATATTGGTTCAGTATGAGCATCGAATGCGCTTCTATGCGATTTAGATTAGAAGGATAGGTCGATCCCCATGCTGATATGCGGTAAACAAGGTAAGGATAAACCTAGCTAAAGTACAAGGTGTACAAAGAGGAGGTGAGAAGGCAAAAACTTGCTTTATAAATTATGCCAATAGATTTTGATTTTTTTCTAGCCCCATTAGCAGTGTGTGGTTTACACGTTAAATTTTCTTCAAGAATAACACTTAAAAACACGATTTCTTTTACTCGTCCAGTGGAACATCGACTTATCTCTTCATTGATGTCAAGTGTTTGCTTTTTTGCTTGGGTTAAAAAATTTATGGAAAGCTTATTGGCTTGGCACCAGTCTGTTAGGTTATGTAATTTTTCATTCAAAGTTTTTTCAATTACATTTACACATTTGCGTAAATGTAAGAGTCTTAAAAGTGATGATTTTAAGGAGATTTAAAAGTGGCAATTTTGAGGACTCTTAACAGTGGCATAAGCTTAAATGCTGTAACATGAAACAAAGTTAGGTCCGTAAGATGCAAACTTCAGCTGTCAGCAGGTCCACAAATAACAGTGTTCAGTCACCCTTTGGCAGTTCATAATCATCATATCGTTTTGGTTGTCGAATAGTTCTAGTTAGCGTCGTTACACAAGTGTAACGAACATGTCGGCCATTCCATAAATCACGGATGCACCAAAAGAAGCTAAAAGAGAACACCAGGGGAAAGCTTGTCAAACTTGTATATTTTACCTGCTAATCTGATTACAGTTTCAGGAGGTTTACATGGGAGACTTACTGTAGAAGTGAGATAAGAATTCTGGACTGTGGGAATTTTTCCTGGGGGAGGCGGGTACTCCCACATATGGGCTATATTGGTATGTGCCACGGGATAGTGTATGGTTTTTGAGGTTCTCGATCCTGAAATAGGGTATCATTTTTGCCCATTTTGGCATAGTGTTCCCTGTGTGATCCTTACTTAGGGTGTCTAAATTGTATCAGCTACAAAATACCCAGCTAATTAAACGAAAAACCAATGAAAAATTTTGTGTTTTTCTGCGGCGGTAAGCCGTTGTTTGGATCGTTCTCTATTAGCCTGGCGAATCCAGCTTTGTTAGTCCTTAAACAGGGTATCAATATTCGTTTGCTTCATCCTTAAATAAGGTCAGGGTTTCAGACCCTTCGCGGCACACACCTATCCGAAAATTATGGGAGTACCCCCCACTGGATTTTTATAGCCTATGTGAAACCGTCCCCTCTGGTCACGACGATTGAGAACCTTACTTCCATGGTTTCAGATATTGAACTCGGTCGCTGATTGGTTTTCGTAGTGATTATTGGTTGAACGGCGATAATGGACCCCAGTGGCCATAAAACCGGTTTTTAGCTTGAGGAAGGCTAGAAAAAGAAAAATGGCAATGGAAGGCTGTAAATTCGAGCGAGCATTTAGAGGTGCAGGACAATTCGCACTTAATTGTGGATTTTCGGAGATTTTAGAATTGAAATTAAGAAATTTAAACGATTTTTATAGCGCTATAATTTTAACTGGGGTTGTGGAAACGCAGCTCAGGAATTTCCCTTTAAACGAGACACAAGCAAGGGGTTTCAGGCGGTGACACGTCATGTCAAATTATGGAAACAAACAAACACTGTAGAAACCGGTTTGCCGAGATATCTTATTTCGAAATTGCGAGGTTTTTATTTTTCGCGTCTCCGTTCGCTTTGCGTTTAGCGGGTTAACCGCCGGCCTCGCTAAGAAAAATAAAACCTCTGGCACCCAGGGTAACATAAAGTGAGCTTTTTCTTCTAAACCAACGATCGAAAACTGAATTGCTCAAAATAACTGATAATGTACTCAAATAAGTTCAGCAATATAAAACTCTGATGGCGCACGCGGGCGCCCCTCGCTTTCTACCTGAATTATGGACTTAAAGTTTGCGATTTTGAAGATGTCACCTAAAATGAAAACGCACGTGTTATGCACTTGGAGGCTTTTTTGGGGCAGTGGACAATACTTTTGATCTGCACTTGCTGTGCTTAAAGGTCATCACTACAGGATTTTCCAAACATATATACGATGTTATTGTTTTAATGATTATTGTAAATTATTGTTCCTCCTCTTGACAGAGAGACAAAGTTGATGGAATTTATATTCTTTTTGAAATTGTCATAAATATTTAAATTTGGGCTGCAACTGATACAATTACCAAAAATTCCTTTTGAATCAGTTAATTAGAAGACATGGGACTGGTTCAGGGGAACAGAGTTGGCCTAGCTAACACCACATTTGAAAGTATAGTTTAGAAAAGAGACCTATGTGGAAAGCTGCAATAAAGGAGAGAAGAAAATAATAGTGTTGTCAGGCGACAGTCGGTCAGTGGGAGCCGTTCTTCCCTTTTGCCAGAATCAAGACTTTGGTGTTGGATGTTGTAATGTCACAAGGTTTTACAGCATTAAAATTTTGTGCAGTAAAGGTTCATTGAAAGCACTTGTATTTCTCAATCACTTTCTTTTGACTTACTATTTTATACTATTGCACCATTACACTAAATTGGGTACCTAATTGGGTATCAATTCATGATTTTGGTTCAGTGCTTTGGCTCATCAGCGCATATCACCCAATATGAATACCTCGAGTGTGTTGAGTATTTAGCATTTGCAAGCCACCAGCTGACCAGTTGTGAAAATGAATGATAACCATTTCAGTGGTGAACCATAACACACTTCATTTCGGTTGATGTTTTGCTCGCTAAACCATCTCATAGTCTCCCTCACTGGGTATCTTGATCCTCAACTTAATTACTAACTCAAGTAAGTGAAGCAGTGTAGTAAGCTTGGATTGCTATTGCCTGAACCTTGTTCATTTTTTGAAAGCATAGTGTTGACAGTGCAAAGCAACAGTTATCTGGCCATAGATAATCCCTTATCTCCATATCAGACGTTTCTTCACATAGTATAGACATTCCCATATTTGGGGTATGTGAAACATCAATTTGGTCAACTGTTTGCCACTTGGTTTCTCCTCAATGAATTTCAGTGACTGCAGCAGTTTCAACTATCACAAAAGGGAATTTAATCTAGAGGTATTAGCAGTCATACAATATAATTTTCAAGTTTGCATCCAAATAGAAAATTAATTATAATAAATAAATGATCAAAATCAACTTGAATTTTAAATTCCAGTGTGTACTAGAATCTGGTAAAATACAAACTTTATCTTGACTGAATAAAGATAATATTCAGAGATGTAAGGTATCAGTTCAGTTACGCCATCTTTATTTTATCTTAGTCATTGTCACATGCACACTTTACAAGCACACATCACACTTTGAGAGAAACATGCTTCACAGTCAGCTCAGTAGAGTACCTGAGAACTAAAGCTAAGAGTATTTTCCTCATGAAATAAAGTATGTCAATGCCAAGGTCGATAGAATGTTAATGCAGTGGAGGTTCGCAACTCTTAGAAGGCCTGAAATGTCGAAGTGTGTCATGAATTTCGAATATAAAGGAAAACTGAGAGATTGTTTTGACCCGGACTGTAGAAAAGAGCGAATCAATACAGTTTGCCTGAAAATGTTCAATAAAGAAAATAACTGTCGTTTCTCTTCTTGTAAACGGCCTGTTTGAAATGAAGAAATACGCTACTGAAATTGATTCAGCCGATGAAAGAACAACGACAAAATCAGGCTGTAGATTGTTTATTTTACAAACCTTCGTGCGCCATCAGCGAAAATCAAAAGTTTTCCAGACTTCGACCTTGACAATCGATACTTTAAGATTCATAATTGTAACGGATACGAAATTCTATATTGTGGACTCTTGCGCTTTGCCCGCTACGAATAATTTCACGGAAGACTTACAACCACTCGAGATGTTGAAGCTCTCGAGGTTCGAGCGAAATGAACTGAATCGGCGATGTCTATCAAGATGCTTTGCGATCGTAGTACAAACACCGCCTGAGCTGCAACCATTACACGTCATCAAATCCAAAGTGGCCGCGCCCGGAAAATTTGAAAGCGAGGATAGGCAATAATGATATTGATATTTTTGTACACTTAAATGTTATATCCACGTTTCAAAACAAAATTTGGAACCTAGTAATTATTCCCAACAATTTAGCGTGAATGTTTTGTAAGAGTGGAGGTTTCCTTCATTTACGGAAAACCAGACTTCTCCATCATCGTGCTCTGAGCGAAAAGTTATTATTCAACTTGGCAATCTCATAAGAGTCTCTTTGGTAAAGCATGGATTTCGAAGATCTCGTGTGGGTTTTTCGAAATGGTCGAAGCATGGCCTAACTACGTTACTAGTGGCCGGACACGACCCTCCCATCGACATCACTATCTACTCGGATGTGCCTTCGAATCCTGGTCCACAATTTGGGAATAGAATCAAGTCTTCTCTTACAAACAG
>JAEMWC010000837.1:0-22500 GCA_016490735.1 Pachyseris speciosa | reverse complement strand
TTTCTTTTTATTATTGTTGTTGAAACAGCAATAAAATAAAAGAATAAAACGGAAACGGATTTGTTGTGTATTAAATCGTTATGTGCAGCGCAACTTTTTTTAAGCGATTCCTTTGAATCTTTTTATACAGCGATATGTTTTGATTAAGCTTATATTATTTGCCACTTCACTTCACTTTCTTTTCCGTGATTCAGCGTAATTTCATAAAACACACCACAATAACGCTTTCGTTTACAGGTTTTTGGTGTAGACAGTCTGTTGCCAAACCTGTAAGACTATCTGCTAAATCAAGAGCTTACAAAAAAAATACGGTAACCATAAAAAAACAACCTTCTGAGGAAATCGCGCGAGTAATCGCGCGAGACAAGATAGTTGCGTGGTGCGCAGAACGAATGCGCACTAACAATAGGAGGCACCGTCCTTAAAATTGGCAATTTTAAGGAGTCTTAAAAGTGGCAATTTAAGGCGTCTTAAAAGTGGCAATTTTATGGACTCTTAAAAGTGGCAATCTTAAGGAGTATTAAAAGTGGCAATTTTAATGACTCTCAAAAGTGACGATTTTAAGGAGTCTTAAAAGTGGCAGTTTTAAGGAGTCTTAAAAGTGGCAATTTTAAAGTGTACCTAAGCCCCATAATATTTTTCATCTTAAATGATTCGTCTCTGAATTAGAAGCACAACCGTGAAAAAAAAAAATTGATTTGGTTGAATCTTCGCTTTTCTGTGCCCCCGTTAAGTCTCGAAATTACGACCAAAAACGCCGCCATTTTGTTTCACGACCGAGTTATGGGGAGAATGGGTTCAGCGCTTGTATGACGTCATCCCAGGAACGGAAGTTCTGTTGCGCTTGTCAAGTTCTTTGAAGGAAGCTCAATAGTTCTAACTCTGCGGGCAAATAAGACATGATTTTAAGCGATAATTTATATTCATAGTATTGTCACATGTAATATTTCTCTCCTAAGAGAAGATGTGATGTTTTGCAAACGAATGAACCTGTTCCTGAAATATACGTATTACCATCGGCTGATCTCATAAACATTTTATGCCCTTTTATGCGGTGAAAACAGAAAATTCCAGTGAGTCCGTTCAGTGAAAAGATCTCCTCTTTAAAACTCGTTAATTGTACAGTGATGCAACCCAAACATGTGCGTGTACCATGTTTTCAATGTATCGAGACTCTATCTACGCTATGTACGCTATGTACTGAGACGCTATCTTTCAATCGTTCGCGGGATGACGTCACCAACCTCGTTGGACCCAGACTCCCTTTTACTCGGCTGTGCAACAAATTGAATGAGACTTTGGCTGTCCATAAAAAATCGAGGATTCAACCAAATCCAATAATTCTTTCGCCGAAATACTCCGAATGATAAATAGATTTATTTAGGCGAAAAAAATTTTGGGGGTTAGGTGTACTTTAAGGATTTTTAAAAGTGACGATTTTAAGGAGTCTTTATCGTTTACTAAATTTACGTTTATTACCTTTTTGCGTAAATTTGTTACCATGAGTTACATAAGGTGCCTTGGGTTATCTTTTTTAGTGTTTTTTCAAAGATGCTGATAATGATCCACACATTTTGCTTTTTGGAGCTTAATGAATCATTGTTTATCGTGTTATGCTAATAGAAAATGTGAATAAAAGTTCACGAAAAACCCGCTGTTAATAGCTCTTTATAAACAATCAAAAGACAAGGGGATAGATTTTTATTGTAATAAACAAAAGGTATAATATCAAACATAAAAAATAGGCTGCAAAAAGAAAAAAGCAAAATAGGATAACATTAAATAAATTAAATAACACGTAATTAAAATCAATGACTAATTGAAAGCAGGTTTTTAATTCGCCACACAACAATAAAAAAGTTATAATATGATCTAATAATAGCATTTCTTTTTTCTATTTATTCCACCTGTTAGGATGCTTGATAAAAGGCCGCACTCCAAAAACTAAACATCATGGCTGATCACTTCTGTCGTGAGAAGCTGGAGGAATACCAGAAACTTCTTCATTTTCACGAAGCTGGCATTCTGGTGTTTTGTATTTTGAACATGCATTTTTCTGTTGTGGCAACTGTTGGAAATCTTCTTGTGATCCACGCCTTGTCGAAAGCGTCTTCGATACCTGGTAATCTGAAGAAGTTGTTCATGAGTCTCGCTTTCTCTGATCTTGTTGTCGGATTGTTTGCGCAGCTTATGTTAGGTGTGATCGTTGCGGTGATGTTAAAGATGGCATTGAATGACAACTACGACTTTGATTTTCTTTGCCCGACAGTATTATCTGTTTCTTATGCCGTTATATATCTACTTACCTGTGCATCATTCTTGATCATAACCGCCATTGCTGTCGATAGACTTCTTGCAGTTTCTTTCCATCTACGATATCAGGAAATCGTCACTCCCGAACGTGTCATCATAGTGCTGGTGTCTGTATGGCTGACCAGTTGTGGGGCCGTGGTAATATTTTTTCTTCTTCCAAATCGCAACACCGCGCTAGTTGCAATTATTGAAATGACTGGACTATTCTTGGCGGCCGTGGCATACGTTCGTATCCACAAGGTTGTAAGACGTCATCGAAATCAAATAAGAAGTGAATTCCGACTACAAAACGATCGAATAATGGAGGAAGCCCGAGAGAAAAAGTCGGCACTTAATGCCTTGATTGTCTATGTTATTTTTCTAGCTTGTTTTCTGCCAAATTTGTGTTGTATAGTGTTATTGACAGTTGATAGATTTAGAGTTTCTTTCTTGATAGCGAATCACATATCAGGATTTTTGGATCTCTTAAACTCTTCCTTGAATCCACTAGTTTACTGTTGGCGATATCGCGAGATCCGGCGAATAGTAAAAATTTCGGTAAGAAAATTATTTGTCACTGCGGGCCAGAACTCTCCATGAACGTTGATAACATTTAAAAATGTAAGTCTTCATAGAAGGACACTTCTCGTTATTATTCTGACGCTAACAAACATAGAGAAACTGAATACTATAAAGAGTGCCTTTAAAATTAAGCCATGTATGTTTGGATAGAAAGATTGTAATGCATTTACCAGGAAATCAGTAAAAATATCATGCTGTCATTCGGTTAGTTTTAAGTTTGAATCTTGTAGATTGGTGCACCTTAATGACTATATACTATAGTGTGGCATTGGAAAAAACCTTCCGGGTGAATTTAAAATGTATTTCGACATATTTATAAGCAGTTAAGTGGTTTTGCGACTCTATCATTTGTTACTGCCGGATCCCCTCCTTATCTTGGCTATATCTGCTTTGCTGGATATGTTGTTCTCGTGGTATAAATAATTTTTTCCAGACTCAGCAATTACTACGAGTGAAAAGAAAAAAATTGAACAGTATACCTTCTCATCTGTCGTAAAAATATTATGCTGTTATTACGTTAGTGAAAGTTGGGTGGTTGGATGTTTTTTTTTTTATAAGAACGATGGTTTTCCTCTACTTTGTAATTTAGACAGATTTAAACCATATGTTCTAAATGTTGAACTAGTGCTAAACAGAAAGTTAAACTGAATCATGTGTCAGTCATTAGTTAGGGGTTCAGTAGTTTTTCAACCTTTTGCTGACATTATTTTTAATAATTTTCGAGATTTTTAGCCTGCGAACACAGCCGCCTCTCATCGCTCCCTGCTGAGTAGGGGACGAAACGCCCCAAGCGGCCGGGAGCGATGAGATGCGGCTGTGTTCGCAGGCAATGATTTTTTAGCTTTCAATTCAAATGATGTGAACTAAGCATATGTTCTGACCGATGTACGCTGTTTTTAATTGCCTGTTTTCTTTAAGCAAAAGTAAACACAATAATTTTGAGATATCACTCGTAGATTTACGATTGCTTATCTTGAACGTAATATCATATGGGCTAGTTTCTCTAGCAATATTCTTTTGGTGTGGATAGCAGCAGACATCTCAGTTATAATTTCAAGAAAATACACAACATTCAACTCTGTAATTTGTGTCAATTTCAACTGAAGTTGACATAACAACTTTCGAAACAATTTAGTTTTTTTCCTTTTCTTTTTCGTGACTGAATGTATTATTATTAATAACAATTCAGTTTATGGGATAGACTGTTGTTTTGCTGTATTCCTGATCCAAGGGATTTGCTGTGTTCGTATATTCATATTCATATTTATGCATATTCATCGGAATGACACCGGCTAGCGATCCCTAATTCACTTTCAGAAGTTGAGAAACAGTTTGCGAAATGCTTTGAGCTAAGAACACACTTGTACTGTGCTTTCAAGTCGTGGAGGTATTATTACAATGCAGGCGGAATCTCCGCGCGCGGACATCGCCATCAGTATGCGGACACCAACAGACCACGTTCCAGGCGAATTCTCCACTGAAACATCGTGCAAGCGGATACCTCTCGTAAGAGGACAGTTATGCTCTGTCCAACGAGTATCCGCTTGAGGGAGGTTAGACTGTATTTAAAAAAATCAACGACTGAAACAAAATCTTCTTTCTACTCATACAATTTTTATACTTTCACAGTTAATCTGGAAGGTGCCTCTCCACGGTCACTGAAATAATACATTTCATATTTCATGCTGTCCCCTCAGGAAGCCTACAGTTCGTAAGCCCCGGGCTTCTATATAGGCTTTCTTGTCATTACCGTCTTAAACATTTGTAGTCTATCCTCTTAAGTTTAAGTTATTATAAATTTCTTGTGTTTCGTATTTATAAAATTCTAGTGTTTTGTAGTTTTATGTGGTTAATGGCAAATAAAAATGGAAATGGAAATGGAAATGGTTAATGACATCTGCTTTGGCAGCAACGCAGATTTGCAGTTTCTGAAATGAGTAAAATCTGTATAACCGTGTAATATCGGTCTTAGGTTTTTGATTGTTATCGATAGAGGAAGCTGGATTGAAGAAAATAATCTACTTATGTAAAAGTCTTATTGCGTTGTAAAGGCTTTAGCTCGCAAACGAGCAGTCTGGAAAAATCTTTTTTCAACTGAATCCTTTATTCAGAGAGTAAATATTACAAAAAAGCTCTTCTACTTCCAAATTAAAGCGGACGTTTAGGGGAAAGGGCAAACAAGAGCTCTCTCATCTCCCTCAACCACGCAGCTCAAACAACAAGAATCTGACCCTGTTGCATCCTGGGAAATTCCTCATATCTTTGAGCGGGAAAGGCTCCTCCAAAACAATACCTCAGACAAGGCTTCAATCCTGCACCAAAAGTTGTTCGGGCACCTTCAGCATTCGATGAAACTTCCGCCAGTGAAGATCGGAGCCTGGTGAGACAAGGCTCATTTGCGTTGAGGCCCCTTGTCCACGAACAACAAACTGTCAGCAGACTGAGGCGAGCGTTCGAACAAAGTTTGTTGCATTCACAGTGCCAATAAGCGGTTCTTTGGAATTGGAAAGGTTTAAGCCTTCTCAGCCCTTGATGATGAGTTCCGGCACCAGCAAATGACCCAAATACAGTAATTTAGGGCAATTTTGACACATTCCAAGGTAAATTCTGCAAATGATTCGGCCGACCAGAGAGTGAGTTCAAATTAGCCGATTATAGCCACGTAACCCGCTGTCACGTGACAAGATACATGCATAACAATGCCCAGTCCTCCATCAAAATCTTTGGCGAAATAAGAGTTTAAATACCCCCCATCCACCAACTTACTTTAAGCAAAAAACCTATGATTACCTGTACATATGATTACATGATGATTACATGATTACATAATGTACCTATGATTACATGTAGCTATGATCTAGGTACTATACCACCTTAATGCAAAAATAAAATAAAATAAAATAAAATAAAATAAAAATAAAAATTGGCAAAAAGTCACCTTCAAGCACCTTTCAGAGTCGTTTATTATAATAGTTTGTCGTACTTTATAAAACACTAACCACTAACACTTCAATAAACACTTGTTTATTACAAGAATTTGTAATTACAACACACGAAGCAAATGGAAAGCTTGAGAAAATGGCAGCATGATTAAGGTGGCTCAAAATGGTTTCGTTATTTTCAAACACCGATGCTTTGATGGATTGATACTCTCACATTTTTTTTGTTTCCTTGAACATGGTATAAAAATTTCCCAACTATTTCTCAACATGTTGTGATGAATTTTTTACATATAAGGTTACCACAGTAACGGTACAGCCTCTTAGAAAGACCCTTAATTTTGGCTTTATGTGCTGGTGACTCAAAATAAAAATAACGAAACCATTATTTTGAGCCACCTAAAGAGGAAATTTTACAGCGAAAAGGTATTGATGTTATCTAGAGTAAATGGCGGTTTTGCTGCCCCGAAAATTAAGTTCTTATTCCTGTCGCCAGAAAGGGCCTCTGTGGACCTCCATTTGATTCAAATTTCAGTTCGAAGGAAGATCAACCTGGAAGAGCAGGGGAATTAAAGTTCGCTATAGCCACTCACTTTCGCACCTACAAAACGGAGGGACGCGTACAACGTTTTTGACTGCACTTAGCTCTTGTGTAATTATTCATGCTCTCTTTTGAAGCTTCTTCAATATCTAGCAATTTAAAGAAGATCTTCCTAAATGTCGAGTCGAGGTCTGTGATCGGTTGGTATAGGATTGCGATGATTCTGAGGACGGTTAACAAACTTTAACGAGTTCCAAATGTCTTATCTAGTGGCCATTTCTCGTTTTATTTTCTTCTGAATCATCTCAGCGGTCCAGAATCCTAAATTCTTAAATCTAATTGGCTGATCAGTGGCACGCGCTCCAGCGGTCCTGCTTTTCCCATCCGGACCCCGCGCACGGACTGGCCGGCGACTTTCAAGCAAACTTGGAAGCGAGCGAGAATTTCCAACAAAGTCATTAAAAGCGAAAAAATGCGATAAATGATGTTTTATATTAACCATAAATGGTTTCTCAGTGGATGTAGAAACAAGCAGTGGGATTCAAAACCGACGTTGCGAGTACGCACATTCTTGGATACACACCAGAATTTAATTTTAAAATTGTAGTTTAGCTTACCACCATATATTATAGTTTGGCGCTGTAAACTACATTTGGTGTTGTCATTTTCGTTTTCTCTTATATAATGGAGGTCTTGTACGATTTAATCCGTCTCTGTGGTACTGTGAAAATTTTGCCCTTGTTGTTATTGCAAAAACAACCGTGGTTATACGAGCTTTAGGCCCATTCTAAACGTCTTGCTACTGCCGTGCCAAACTCAAATTAATGTGATCAGGTAGTGGCACGACTATAGGGCACTTGTTCAAACGTCGAATTTAATTCAGTCTCGGCAAATTCAAAATACAACAACAACAACAAAACAACCTAAAATAACTTAAAAACACATAAACCTAATTTATGAATTCAGTTCGGCACGACAAGAGCACGCCGTTTGAAACCAAGTCGCGCTTCTGGCGTGCGGCTGAATGATTTCAAACGTCGTGCTACTGCCGTGCTAAAGTTGAACTTAAATTCCCGAATTTAGCTCGGCACGGCAATAGCGCGAACTTTGGAACAGGCCTGACACTTTTTAAATTCTTAAATCAAAGTTTTGTAAAGTTTACACTGTGCAATGTTTCGTACAACTTGTCTCGCAACGCCATTGCGAAACAACTTGCACGAAACATTGTACCAAGTGTAACATACCTTGCAACGGCCAAAATCGTTGTGTGACAGGTTGCACGAACCGTTGCAGAAAAAAAGAGAAGAACTCAATTCTACTTGCCGCAAAGGTTCGTGCAACTTGTTCTTCTGGCCCCGGTTGTTCAAAGGGCGGATACCTTTATCCACTGGATAAGCCTATCCATTGAACGATTAGAAAGTGATAAAAACATTAAGTCATTTACAGTTACGCCACAAACAAAGCCGTTTCCTCTGCAGTCTGCATGTTGCCGCTAAGGAAAAATTTTTGATGTTGGGTTTGACTACGAGCATTTAACATTTAACATTTAACATTCGGCATCAAAAGCTAGGTTTACACGGCTCCAGTTCTGAGAGAAAAGATTTATTTAATTTCAGCTCTTTTGGCCTGGGAAAACAATTCTTTAAAAACTAAATATTTTAAATCTTTAGGCGGTGCTAGCTAACAACGTGTTGAGCGACCAACGAGCGATAACTGATGCTAGGTTTGTCAAGCGATCGAAAAGTAATACTTAATTTCATCGATTTACAAATGTAAAATATCCTTGAAGGAAAGTACGAGGTCATCATTATTGCTGTTCTCCAAAAAAGTTCTCCCTGGAACGATGGCATAATGCGTGTTTCTCCCAGAAAATAAAATGACAAACAGCAATATATAGATTTAGCCAAGCCTAAAAGCGGAGCTCCATGATCATTATTTTTTACTGGTATTGAGCAACACCGCATGGCTTTCCTTGCGCCAGTATTTTATGTTTAGAGAAGTCAACAGGAATTGACTGCGGTTCAAAAACCTCAAAACATTACAAGAAAACAATACAGTCGACGCATGTGTTTGTTCGAAAACAAATTTAGCAATCTAAGAACGATCAAATAGTTTCATCCAACATCGTTGGAAGAGTGAGTTTGAAGGTTAGCCACCTCTCGCAATAGTGCATTAAATGGCTTTCCATGTTTTATCTAGATCAAACATGTTGAACCAAAATTTCGCATTACGAACAAATGTTTGATCGTTTAGCCACCCCAACAAAAAAAGCGTACACAAACGGTAAAATGCAGCCAAATAAACCACATAACGTCGAAAATTTCAGTGATAATACGCAAAAATCATTTTTTGGACTCGCTTGGTCCGCTGTTTGGTCAAACATTGTTATGCGTTTAGCCACCAAATCTTATGTCGGACAAACACGATGTTGGATGAAAATGTTTTGATCTTTTAGCCGGGACTTAACAAACATAGTACATTAAGCTTAGACGTAAGCTTAAATGTCGTAGAAAAGAGATCCTGATAGTTTGGATAGGTAATCGCATGGGACCGAGTAAAATTAAGGATTCATATCACTTGTGTTTTCAGAAATTTGCTGAAATTGCCCTCGTCGCTCAAAACATAAGAGATACTTTATGAGGACTCATTGTGATTACGTGTTAATAACCTGTAATAACATAAGGGCAAACGTTTCTTTCAGTTCTTAACACTATAGAAACACAGACGTCGAAAAACATGTACAGTCAGCCAAGCGGAGGAAAACACTCATTCGCTTGCAAGCAAAACAGCAAACAAACAATTCGACTAGCTACTTCTTTGTGTCCAAAACGAGTAGATTCAGGTGGTGGTTGTACTACGATCGCAAAGCATTCTTTTCGGCCATTTTCAAGATGGCGGCAAATTGACACGTCCAACAGTAATTTTAGGGGTAAGAAAAGGGCTATTTTTGTGGTATCCGTAAAGATTTCTTTGTTAATTCGTAGATTACAAGAAAGTTCAAGTCTTTTTCTGTTAATTACGCTGGTTTTTATGGCAAAACATCAAAGACCTTGTGGCATAAATCATCGAGGAAAGTGATCGATGTTCGGTCTGTAATTCCATGCGCGAGAACCGTCCACCCAAAGTGAATTCTTTCTTCTATACCAACAATCGAAAATCGCGATTTTGAAGATGTCACCTACAATGCAAACGCACGTGTTAGACTTGAAGGCCCTTTTGAGACAGTGGACGATACTTTTGAAGTGCACTTACCGCTAAAACGTTCAGTGGATGCAGTTATGATACATTTAATATGATTTATTGTGCTTAAAGGCCATCACTACTGGAGTTCCCAAACATGGATTCATAATATATATTTGATGTTATTGTATATTAAAAAGCTTATAGATAATTATAATAATTTGTTCCTCTGCTTGACAGAGAGACAAATTTTATGGATTTATATTTCTTATTTAAATTTTTCTTAAATATTTAAATTTGGGCTGCAACTGATACAAGTTATTACCAAAAAAATTCCAATTGAATCAGTTAATTTATAAGAAGACATGGGACTGCCGTTCAGGGGAACACTGAAACAGAGTTGGCCTAGCTGACATCACATTTGAAAGGATAGTTTAGGAAAGAGACCTATGTGGAGAGCTGCAGTAAAGGAGAAAAGAAAATAATAGTGTTGTCAGCTGACTGTTGCCCACAGGTTGCTTTCAGTTAGTCGACATTCGGTCAGTGGGAGCTGTTCTTTCCTATTGCCAGAATTAAGGCTTTGGTATTGTATGTTGTAATGACACAAGGTTCCACAGCATTAAATTTGTGTGCAGTAAATGGTGTGCAGTTTCTTTGGTCTTATCATTGTTTTATACTATTGCACCTTGACTAGATTGGGTATCTAATTGGGTATCGATTCATAGTTTTGGTTCAGACTGTGCTTTGGCTCACCAGCACATATCACCCCATATGAAAAACTTGAGTATGTTAGCATTTAGCATTTGAAAGCCACCAGCTGACCGGTTATGAAAATGAATGATAACCATTTCAGTGGTGAACCATAACAGTTCGGTGGATGTTTTGCTCGCTAAACCGCCTCATAGTCTACATCACTGGGTAACTTGAATCCTTAAATTAATTACTAACTCAAGTAAGTGAAACAGTGTAGTAAGCTTGGCTTCTTATTGCCTGAAACCTGTTCAGTACTTGGAAGCACATGGTCAACAGTGCAAAGCAACAGTAGTCTGGCCTAGCTAATCCCTTATCTCAATATCAGAAATTTCTTCACATAGTATAGACATTCCAATATCTGGGTTACATGAAACATCAATTTGGTCATTCTGTTTACCACTTGGTTATCTCCTCAATGAATTTCAGTGCCTGCAGCAGTTTCATCTATCACAAAGGCAACTTTAATTTAGAGGTATTAGTAGCCAAGCAATATAATTTTCAATTTTGCATCATAATAGAAATTAATTGTAGTAAATAAATGATCAAAATCTACTTGAATTTTATATTCCGGTGTTTACTAAAATACGGTAAAATACAAGCTTTCAAGATAAGATAATATTCAAAGATGTATGGTAAGCACACATATCACACTTTGAGAGAAACATGGAGTACCTGAGAACTACAGCTAAAAGTATTTTCCACACTAACCAAAGTTTGTCAATGTCAAGGTCGATATATGTCGAAGTGGGTTATGAATTTGGAATACAAAGGAAAACCGAGAGATTCTTTTGACTCGGACTGTAGAAAAGAGCGAATCAATACAGTTTGAATGAAAATCTTCAATTTAAAAAAATTACTGTAGTTTCTCCTCTGGTAAATGGCCTGTTTTGAAATGAAAAAGTACGCTACATGGATTCAGAAGATCAAAGAACAACGATGGAAATCTGGAGTAGATTGTTTATTTTACAAACCTTCGTGGGCCATCAGCGAAAACTAGTCGTTTTCCAGACTTCGCCTCGACAATCGATACTTCGTAAACTACAAAGATCTTGTCTTAAGATTCATAATTGTAACGGATACGAAATTCTATACTGTGGACTCCTGCGCTTCGCCCACTACGAATAATTTCACGGAAGATTTACGACCACTCTTGACTCTCTCGAGGTTCGAGCGAAATGAACCGAACCGGCGATCTCTACCGAGATGCTTTGCGATCATAGTACAAACACCGCCTGGAGTAGATTGTTATTTGTATCCAGTCGAGACAAAAATACAAGTTTCATTCCTGAACAAAGAGTAACAACGATTAAACCTCAAGTGCTAAGCTTCAATTTATTTAAGTTACCTGTGTTGTCGAGCTTTCTACGAATCCACTAAAGTAAATACAAGCATCTACAAAAATAGGAAACGGTTTGTACAAAGAAAGAATTTCTTCCACCAAGTTTGAGCTACTCGTTTCTCCCATTAATGCCGGCCTAGTTAAGTGAACTTTCGTGGTGAGCTGTAAGATGCCGGGGTAAAGTGAACAAACCCTTGAAGCGTTAAATCATATTGTTTTTCAACCACACAATCCGGGCGCCATACAAGTGGATCCAAAATTTAAGAATTTCCTGAGAAAAATGTTTTGCTCTTCCATGTTATCAATTGAAAATTCACCTTCCGGAGTATCTTTTAAGTAGTTCTTGATATTTATGCCTTTTACGCGAATTAAAAGACAGAACATCGGAGAAGATGAAGTTGTTGTGCTCAAAATGAAGGAACCAACTTAATGTGAAATCTCGAGCCGCAGAAGGCGCGCGAAAAATTAAGCCTCGTTTTGGTTTGGGTGTCCTACACCTGGCTTGAGCCTGCAATGCAATCGAAAATCAGTACCTGCCAGCGGACAACTTAAAAAAACAGCTGATCTCGATGATGTGTTGAGCCCGCAATATGGTCCCGTACTACTGGTCAACGGATACCTTGTTTTGACAGGTGTCAATCGGCCATAACGTTGACGTCCAATATCAAAAGATGTACACAAACGCTGCTTACAACACAATTAATGGGACATTTCACATCGCATACATGGAGGGGGGACGTACGGGGGCAGGAAGGGGGGGGGGGGGAAAGTAGGTACGTACGACGTACGTACGGTGGCCAAGACCAAATTTTCTCGATCAATCGCTTTTTACATATTTCTTTATTTCGCAGTCAATGCGTCCGTAGGTTTTCCAGGTACTTAGTTTCAAATTTTTAATTAAATGGTTGATTGTTGGAGCAGCCATCTCTGTTTTTTAACAGTTTTATCCAGTGGATAAAAAGTTATACGACCTACCTAGTGGATAACTTTATCCGCTGGATAGCGGCTGGATAACGCTATCCATGCTTCGAACAACCGGAATGACGCAAGTGGATAAATTTTATCCGCCGGATAGCGATTTATCCTCTGGATAAGAGTTATCCACTCTTTGAACAACCGGGGCCTGTTGCATGCAGCTGTTTAGTTTGCGGGTAATGTAAAAGTAAATAGATCTCAGGGGTGGATCTAGGAATAATGTTGACCGATTTACTGCAAAACGAGCGCCGAAGGCGCAAGCTCCTAGGAGGGTTCGGGGACATGCTTCCCCGGGAAATTTTTTTCAATTTTAACTGTCTAAAGTGCCCTTTCCTGGCTTTTTGAGTCAGTCAGACAATATATTTGCCAGTTCCATTCTCCTTGGATGAAGCTTTGCAAATCTGCGAATAATTTCGTCAAAGTCAATGTCCATGTTATAATGAATGTGCAGCAAGGCAAGTCCTGTCAATCTCGTCTGTGACATCGCGCTTCGTAAATATGTTTTCAGTCGCCTCAAAGCCTACACATTCCTTTCACACTCGCATGTGGTGACTTGTAAGGTGGAAAATATTTTGAGGCACTCTGTGATGTTAGTATACATCGTATGGTTGATCTCCTTCAAAGTTGCTGATGCAGTTGTCGGGACGGTCTTGGGATCTTGTCGTTCCCACTTTCTTTGCCATAAAGTCATCTCGGCATCAAGGCTCAAAGATTAGGGCAACGAATCTTCATGGAACGTGGAAAACCGGCCAAAGGACGTCATCCGTGTTTCTTTTGATGCCAGTAGCATTGACGGAACAGCAAATAGGCATTGCACTGCTGTTTCTTGGTCACCACTGCCAAATCGATTTTCCAGCTCATTGATCAGATGGTCAACCAAGGGAATCGTGAGATTTCTCCTATGGTCTTCTATCGTTTCAGCAGGGGTGTTTGCACGGTTGCGCTGTACCTGACAGGTTCTTGGTTTTTGCACTGTGATACCCAGCGTCTCGTCAATTGGACATGCTTCTTGAAACCATTTTGCATGTTTCTCTTCTACCTTTTGGCGCACAGATTAGAACGTTTTAACTACATATCTAATGTCGCTAAAAATGCCCAGTATCCCACTGGATGTGCCTTGCATCTTAGCTGTTAGCCCCTTAACGAACGCTAGAACTGCCTGGTAGACTGTTAAGGTAACAACGAAGTCAAAATTAGCGATAGCGTGGTAATGGCTAACTGCTTTCTTAATTGAATCAGCATTCCAACTTCTTTCTGCATTTGCTTTGATGGTTTCCAGTGTTGCAACGATGGTTTCATAAGGCTCCAGGAAGACCTCCAAACCATCTATATGCTGAATTCAGCGGGTCTTACAAACATCGAGGAGCTTGTGACGGCGGGATTCAGGACAGACGTTTTTCACTTTCTGGACAAGGAGAGCTTCTTTCTCCGGGGAGTACTCAAAGGATCTAGTTACCTCTCCAACGGTATCAAACATATTTCGAACATTCTGCATCTTGCACGCACTCACAACAGAGAGGTTTAGGCGGTGAGCCATACAATGAGTGTATATAGCCTTTGAATATTGCCTTCTGACAATGGCTGCTGTACCATTACAAGGTCCTGACATGTGGCCTGCATCGTCATAACACTGTCCCTTGCAGTAATCCATAGACAAGCCAAGTTCTTGAACGGCCTTCATTATAAGAGTGGCTATAGTTTCACCAGTGACGCCGTCTTCACACTCGTAGAATTCAGAACTCGTAGAATTCGTAGATTTCAGAACCCAACGAATTCTTGTCTGACATTTCTTTCTTTGTCGACAAACCTTAGAACGAGTGGTAGTTTTTCCTTGTTACTGCTGTCACTTGCCTCATCCGCCAGTAGGGAAAATGCACCTGCTTCATTGATCTCTGCAACGATCTTGTATTGGATGTAAGTGCCAACACTTCTATGATTTCATTTTAGATCGTCTTAGAGCTGTATGTTGCATTTCTTGGGCCGTTGGTAAAATGATTTGCTAGCACTTTATCTCCAGCTTCCACTATGAAATTCAGCAGTGCTTGAAAGTTTCCTGGGTTGCCTGAAGCTTCGTCTATGTGTGACGAGTCATCGCGGTGGCCTCTTAATGCTATGTTCTGTTTACCAGAAAGCACAACAGTTTTTATGATAGATCGTAACTTCTGTCTGTTAATTCCGACAGTGTTAGGATAAATATCACTGAGCTGCTGTGAGTTAGACGGCATTTTCCCTTCCTGCACCCGAAGGAAATCTTCAGCGCAACCAACCGCTGCCTTGTGAAATTCGGAATTAAGTTGGTGTTCCTTGAACTTCGTGCTTGCGGATACCCAGTTCTTTACTAAATCCTTACATAGTTTGCCAAGGCCGTCACTGTTCTTTCCTGTCAGGTGTCCAAACAAAACACAAAAGCGACAAAACGCTCCATCCCGAGCCGCAGAGTAGACCAGCCACGAAAACTGAGTAAGCCACTCGAAACAAAATGCTCTGTTCTTTCCATAAAAGTGGGTTTTAGGGAAATTGTAGCTTCTAGGTGGTGTCCAAGAATTTTTTACGAGTTCTAGCTTTCGGTCATCAGATAGTGATTGTGCTGTGGTATAGTACAATCCCAAATCGTTGACGTGTTTGTTAGAATTCTCCAACGGTATGCTGGTACCAGCATCCGTTGTAGTGGCTGAAAAAAATGGACAAAGACGCTTTCACAATTTATGCCAAGTTGGCTGAGTGATTTAATTATTTAAATATTGCACTTGACAAATCGGTTTGATAATAACATCCAAACATATAACAATTATTGAGTGCAATTTTTTAATACATGTAAAATAACTCAATTATGGAATTACATAGCGGCTTACAGGGTCTTTTAAAAACTCTCCTAGTATATAAATAAGGAAGCATCACATTCTGATGCCAGAAGACGGCATTCGTCGTCTCTTTCATCGGTGCTGTGAGACATTTCCATAAGTTGTAGATTTTTGCACCTATCATCAATCACTCTGCACTCTAACATCAATCGGTGACAGCGGTATTCCTTTTACAAATAAGGAAAACAACGAAGGCAAAGAAACTGCCAATTTAACAGCTTCATTGGAACAAAGCTTTGTTCGGTTCATAGATAAAATGTTAATTTCACTCATTCGCTTTATTATGAACTCGCTGAAACTATTTTCATCAATAAATAAACAGTCCCTCCGGCTTACCAAATATCGTTCCTGTGGGAACGATGGCTTTGAAATCCTGCAACTTTCCCGAACTATGGCTGAAATGAGCCACTGTCGTTGCCAAAAGGTCACTTTTGTAGACTTCATCACTGGAAACTGACCTTAACTCCCAATTTTCATTTAATATGACTGTTTATTCTCTTGCAAAACCAAAATCGCCCTCCGACAACAGCAAAATTCACGACACTTTGTCTTGAAGTTTTGAAAAAGAAATTTCTTATTGATGTTAACATTTTACAATGGCGACAAAGTTCGACTCCAGTTCTTGCAATCTGTTCGACATTTTCCTGCTCATTTCTTTAGCGCCACCCCGATAACGCTATTTCATTTCACTTGCTCTCACTGGTCTGCCATGTTTGCATTTGTGACCCAAAGGAATTCTGGGATTTTTTTGGATAACGGGCGCATGACAGTCCGCCAATTTTTTGAGAACCGTGTCGAGCCACCCGGTCCTGGTGACAAAATGTTGCACCGATTGCATTATTTACAAGTTAAAACTCGCCAAAATTGCCGTGCCAGGTCCCGGAAAGGGCTAAAGACGTAACTTCACTCGGTGAATTTCCATCACTAGCTCGAATAAGTTGAGCGGCCCAATTCGTGTGAAATTGCTTCTCACCTCTGTTTTCTTTCAAAGGATTGCCTCTACCCATCAACCCAGCCTTATGATGCTGGAGTGGAAAATGGCTCGAAAAACACACTTATAAACCAAATACGCAACATATAGGCTAGTTTCGAATTGTGGGAGAACAAAAGAACAGAGTCGAGGTTCAGGGGAATAATTTGCATTTTCCTTTGTTTTCGACAAAAGAAAATGCAAATTATTCCCCTGAACCTCGACTCTGTTGTTTTGTTCTCTCTCAATTCGAAACTAGCCTATTGAAGCTGTAGTGTTCGTTTAGAAATAAACGACAGCTAGCGTGACGAGCGTGACATCAAAGACAGAGCCTTCGGTGTTGTGGACCAGCGAAATCTCCGTGGTAACCCCTTATATGGAGTAGCTAGGTCGATTTGATCTCCTACCCTTCAGAAATTGCAAAAATGGTGACCGAATCGCATAGGGGAAATGAGTTAAGAAGACCAACAGCTTTTGGTTTCAACTTTGATAAGCAATGTAAGGTACGTATTGGCTGACCGCTTAAATCTAACTGCGAAAAAGCCCTGGAGTGTGAAACAATGTTCAGAAACTGAGCTTCCGTCAAATGACAAACGTTCCATTTATCAAGAGGTAGACTATGCCAGCGACCATCTGTCTGTGAAATGTTCCACCATCTCTTTGAAACCTTGCTTAAGGTTCCGACAATTTCCTTCAGGCTAAAATGCCTAAAAACTGCTACAAGCAGTTCATCCGGTAGGACTGTACAAATCAGAAAATAAAATCTTGATCACGTTTTTACTCTTTGTTTTGCCGCAAATTGTTGTACAATTATGAAGACACATTGCATATGTCTAATATTAACAATAACTCTTACTGGTCAGTCAGACTAGTTCGCTAGCGCTAGCTATTTTAAAAACTACATAATCCGAGACTTATTTGGGTATCATAACAACCAGGTTGCCCTGACATCATTACTTTATGCGCCAAAGCTCGAGTGAGCTGGAAACGAAATTAAATTAAAAAGTTCCTAGCAGGAATAATCAATTTGTTTTCATAATAAGCTTTTCTTCTTGCTAAATCTAAAAACAAAATCAACGTGAAAACAGGGGGTGATTTATATCAACGAATTCTTGCACAAATTTAATGAAAGCTACATAGGTCTACATATGTATAAGCTTCAATATACATCTGATATTCTTTGGTTCGATTTTACCTTCAATCTCTTGTGATGTTTGACTTTCCTCAGAAGACCTCGGTCGCTTGGGAGCGGAACTGTTATTACTCACGACCTCTACAAAAAAGACAATTTTCCATAAATATCACTTCAAAAGCTAAGTATTATATTTCAAATTGTGTAATCAGCGGGCCAGGAAACCTTAGGTCATCTTAGAAATGTTTTGTACCTTCCAGTCCAGACAATCGATCTGCATTTCCTCTTTCTCCATCTTCATTGCTAGACCGAGTTTCCACTGCAAAGATAAATCAGTTGTTCAAGTATTAAAACAGGACAAATTTCAGCCCAGACAAACACGTCTGGGTATCACGTCAGCAAGGCGTGTGCATACCGAACGAAAATAACTTTTAAGTAAAATTTAATTTGTCCACTCTCAACCATTATTAACAAAGACCCAAACTAACCTTTTTTCCTGAAGTAATCAGTAATTTGTGACATCTTGACGTTGTTATGTATTCCACACTCTTGTTGAAGTCGTTGTCCAAAGACGATGAATGATCATACAGGCTAACCGAGTAGCAGAATTGCACAAATCGCCCGGGGAAATCTAATATTGGTCTAGACGTTCGTACGTACGTACGTAGGTACGTAGGTACGTACGTACGTACGTACGTACGTACGTACGTACGTACATACATACATACATACATAAACGTTATTTCTATTCGGATTGTTGGCAACACGTACGTTTAAAAAAATGAAATACAACAAGTATATCTTTTTGAAATAAGATTGCTCCTCAAAGATGATGGTTTTTCAGATATGAATGCTAAATTCCGTCCTCATAATACGTAATCGTTACTCTGTGTGAACATCAAAGAATTCAAGATTGAATTTTCCCTCCAAGTTTAATCGTCATAGCCGTCACATGCCTTTAACGTTACGATAGAATCACAATAGATTAGATCTTTTTATAATTTGAAGAGAAAGTGTGGAGTGAAGTGTCATATCACACAGCGTGTCTTACCAATCAGTACAGACGGTAGAAACAGTAAAGCCAAGGACAGTGAAAATTTTATTTACAGTGGTGCCAGCAGAGGAAAATTTCACCCTGGTAACCTTTCGATAGCGATTTACCTCCCCACTTGGTCACCAAAGATTAAGGTTTTTTAAAAGACAACTCGGTAATGTGAAAATCGACTTCATATACATTGACCAACGATATTAGGGTACGGAACGTGACATAGAGGAAGTTGCAGCAACTTATTTGCAAATATCCAGAATCAGTTGTTTTCGCGCGGGTTTTAACGGACTTTGACAACTATTAATCTTGATGATGGCATCAGAAAGGCATCGAAATTTTGTTCGCTTTTCATGTGGCTTGAATAATTTTCTTCCTAAACTGTATCTCGAAATGAATCGTTATTAATGCAGATTGTTAATTAGTAACAATGACAAAAAATTCATGAATGTTGCCACTCTGAGAATATGGATGTCGATATTGGTCTTACGTGTTAATGGTAGCTAATGGTTATCGCTGAGGAAAATTTGGGGTTATCTTCTTAAAGTATTAAGATGCACGTACTGGAAAGCCGCACAAAGGAAGTTTAATTTGTTTTGCATGCTGGTGCCAGTGACTATTTACGGTAGAGGGGAAAGTCAAGCAGTGGAAGTGTATTCGTTTCGGAGCAATATAGGATTGTGAGTGAGAAAGTATATTTCCACGAATACCATGTTCCAAACGTAATCGGTCTAAGTTGTTTTGAATGGATTACCGTGCTAGCGGCAGATGTCTGTTTATTTTAATGAACGCATGTACGAGATCGGAAGTTAATGAGTATACACAAAGCGCTTCGACTTAAGCATTCGAGGTGAAGTTATTTTTAGTTAGAAACAGCGTGATTTCAAATAAGTAACATGTATTTTGAGAATGCAAAAAGACCTGTAATGTGAACGGAGTGCAAGTTTTTTAGTTGACTCACAACGTGACACCAGTCAGTAAGTGATGGCCATTTGCACCACGAGTGTGAATACTAATGCTGTTGGAAAAGCTCTTACGTTGCAAAACAATAAAAACACATTGTGAGTTTCATACCAGTTTCAACTTATATAGTTGTCCTCCTTCTGTTCTCAATAACCTTTAGATGAATAAATGGCTATGAATATATGAGAATATAGATGATATATAAAAGAATATATTTAGATGAGATGTTACGCACAGTGATTGATATTCGAAAAAGTCTCGAGGGCATAGATACTGCATGCCGCATCAAAACATGACCGGGTCGAGCTGTCAACTGTATTTGAGGTTTTGCGCAAATTTGTCGCTTTTCAAAAGTCAACTAATGCATAATTAATCGCAGCTTTCTGCTTTCGTAACCAAATAATTTCTTTAAAAGAAGGGAAAATTTGCCGTACTGGCGTCTTATTGCTAGAACGAGTATTTTTTTAGAAACACTAAACAAGTTTCTAAAAAGAAAATTTATCATTTAACAAAGTATTAGTTACCGTTTTGAAACTATAAAATATTCCAGTTTGCCTAGCAATATTGAACGGCACAGTAGGTTATGTATTTTGTATTTAATCAACGTCATATACCCTTCATGTTGAAAGGTGGGTGTAATCTTACGTGCTGTGTAGTATTGTATCGGTACTTTGCATCATTACCGACTCTTGTCCTCTTCCATCAATGTCAGACCGACAGCGTAGTCAGGTCAAAGCATCTTCTCAAGATTGATGCCTAAAAAACACCGATGAACATGAAAGGTAACATCCATGAAAGTGAGAAAAACAAAATCTGTATACTATTTCTCAGGATGAAACCAGAAGCTATGCATTTAGGTAATAGATACTCAGCTATTTATGCAATAGGTTTTCAGTTAAGGAACGAAACTACACCATAGGAAAAATTAACCTACACTCAACAGCTGTGGGGTGGCCTCCAATGGAGAAGTTAATTCATGGATTTTGAAGCCTACGCAAGACACATAGGGCTAAGCATTGAGACCACACAAGCGTATTCAAACTGAACTGTTTCCATTTGAATTTCAACAACAGTTAAGATTTAATTAGTTGAAGACGTCTCCAGTTGGAAAAGTCATAACACGACACTGAACAAAGCTGACCAAGGTGTTCTTGGCTATTGCCGTCGTTTTGGGTTTAGCAAGCGCTCACGCATCATTTCTCCTGACGATCAGCAAAAGAAAAAACTCATCACGAATCAGCAGTTGCTGGATTGAATGCACAAGAGCGCATTACGGGTGGTGCCGGTGTCATGGAAACTAGTATTTGAGGCCAATTTCAGGAAGAAGACCGAACAGTTAAGCGGAACATAACAATTTGGGAAATGAACTTTTGGAGTCAGGGAGAAACATGTGATTGCTCAAAATGAAAAGCGTTTATTATGTGAACATAAACCGAAGAAAAATCGAAATTGAGTAATCTAAATCGCGATGGCTTCCCAGTTTTGCTCCCAAACCTTGAAAGAATTATCAGAAGTCGTCTATGTTCACAGAAATGTCATGTTGACGTTGTGTGTTCACACTTGTTGTTCTCTGTCATGGCAACTCTTGGAAATCTTCTGATCTTCGCGCCTTATGGAAAACACATCAATACTGCCAATATAAGGAAGCTCTTCCTTAGTCTTGCTCTCTCCGATGTTGTTATGGTCGTTTGCACAACAACTGTTTGGCGTCATTATTGCGTTGATGTTACAAAAGGCAGGGAATGAGAACCGTAACTTGGACTTGTTCTGTCCAGTTACAATAAACGTCTGTTATTTCTCACTTTTCCTCCTCGCTTGCGCATCGTTCCTGACTGTCACCGCCATTGCTGTCGACAGACTCGTCGCTATTTCTCTTCACCTTCGCTATCACGAACTTGTCACTTCGAAACGTGTCATCATAGTGGTGGCGATGTTATGGATTACAAGTGGTGTCGCTGCCGCAGTCTTCGTAACACTCCCCGCAACCTATAGCAAGTTAGTGAATGTGGTTGTCCAAATTGTTGGACTTCTGTGTACAACAGTGGCGTATATTCGTATTTACACAGTTGTAAGATATCACAGGAACCAGATACATTGCCAACGGCAGCTACAAAATGAACCAACAAGGTTGCTTCTCCGAGAAAAGAAATCGGCCCTGAACGCTTTGTTTTTCTACGGTGTTTTCATTACTTGTTATCTTCCTTATTTGTGCTCTTCCATTTCGTCGTTAACTGAAAGTCCTGGATTTCGCATTTTGTAGCAAATCACGTAACAGTTTTCTTTGTTTTCTCAATTCATCTTTAAACCCCTGGTTTATTGCTGGCGATACCAAGAAATTCGCGAAATTGTGAAACGCTCCGTTAAGATAATATTCCACATCATTTAGAGATAATATTGCGAAACTGAACTGTGAGTTTTAACTCCCCTTCCAGACTTGGGTCAGAAGATAGTGAAAACGATTACACCTTCACATTTCTTCATCATTTCATCAACAATTACACCTTCATATTTCTTTATCAATTGTAAGTAAATGTTCCTCGTTGGTAGTCAGGAAAGAAGAATTTAGCACAATAAATAATCGCTTTGGAATTTTGTTCATAAGGCCGTTAAGTTCTAAACTAACCCGAATCTGCCCTCTATATTTAAAGAAGAAAATTCTGCAGTCCTTTGTGTATAGTTAACGCTTGGAGTTAAGTTTAATTCACAAGGAATATTTTCTATGCCTTCCTCTTGGTGGTAGGCTAAAAAAAACAAATTGACCAAATATAGAATTTAAAATTATTTAGTCATAAAGTTGATGTCATCGAAAATTGCAGCATTAATAAGCTGGTCCCAATCCTCTTTTCTTATTATTCAACGAAAACTGCTGTCTTGAATTATCCGCTGTTTAAAAGTCGGTGAGTTAGAGGGGGTTTCAGAGGTTGATGG